>ML782245.1:432264-452061 GCA_009831015.1 Picea engelmannii
TCAGTTAACTGAAACTCTCCGCCATGCATGGCCGAGAGTTCGACTAAAACCCTAGCTCTTCCTAGCCTATAAAAGGAGGGGTAGGGGTACTAGTCAAAGGAGAGAAAGGATAGCAAAGAAACTCTGCCAAAATAGCCAAGCCCATTATTGTCCATACTTCATGTTGCAGCAGTTGGAGGACAAAAGAAGAGGAGGAGCCCAGGATCAGGATCGAGGAACGGTGGCCAATCTCAGAACTCATTGTAAGTGATTCATTTTGAGATTAATGAAAAAGATACTTTTCCCGTCCCAAAATTCATAAATCTTATCTATGTCATTGGATTTGTGTTTTATTTCTAACCCCCTATTAGATTAGTAGCATGCATGTGTAGTCTTGTCTTGATTGCAGGAAGCTTTGTAGAAGGGGCAGCAGCAGCAAGGAAATAGAAGGCTCAACGGAGGATCTACTTCAAGCATCGTTAAAAAGGTGAGTTGATTCTTCCATTGTTTGCTCGAAAAGGGGTTGAGATTTTGGGTAGAAGGTTAAAAGTTCAATCTTAAGGGTCATTTTCTGCGTATAAGTTTAGAGCCCTAGCTTATTAGTCCGTAGGGTAGAATACCCAACAACAAATCTAGAGAATCTATTTGATCTAAAGGAACGATTCAAAGGACCCAAAAACGTAACGACCGGTATCTCTTTCCCCCTCCATGAAACTGTAAATCTTGGAACCCCAGAGGACCCAAAGAATGTGAATCTTGACAAAACTCTATCTAGGGAAGAAAGGAAAGCCTACCTCAAATTATTCAGGAAACACCAGGATGTTTTCACATGGTCCTATAAGGATTTGAAAACGTATGATACCCGCATTATTCAACATACCATCCTGTTGAAACCTAAAATGAAACCTTTTCAGCAAAATGTTTGAAAGTACCATCCGTCCCTAGAACCTCTCATGTATCAAGAATTAAGGAATCTTATAGATGTGAAGATAATTTTCCATATTAGGCATTCCGTCTAGGTGGAAAATCTTGTTCCGGTAAGGAAAAAGTCGGGAGAAATTCGACTATGTGTAGATTTCTGGAACCTCAATAGATCTTCGGAAAAGGAAATTATCCAATCCCACCAACATAGAAACTCTTGCAAACCATTTCAGGCTCGGAGATCTTCTCTCTACTAGACAATTTCTCAGGCTACAACCAAGTGTTGGTTTCAGAGGAAGACCATTTGAAAACCACTTTCTGAACCAAATGGGGAACCTTCGCTCATAAACATATGCCTTTTGGGCTAATCAATGCAGGAGAAACCTTCCAAAGGGCCATGGACATGGCCTTTTGGGGACTTATCAATAGGTGCGTGGTAGTATATTTATATGATGTAATAGTGTGTTCGAAGAATAGAGAAGAACACATCCAACACTTAACTTAGATTTTTGAGAGGTGTCGAAACTACGGTATATCTCTGAACCCTAAGAAAACTATCTTTGGTGTTGAGGAAGGGAAGTTTTTAGGACAAATTATATCTCAATAAGGGATTCACATAGACCCCGAAAGGATTAAGGCCATAGCTCAACTTCCGTTACCCCATAACAAGAAAGCTATGCAGTCCTTTTTCAGGCAATTCAATTTTGTGAGGAAATTTACTCCCGACTTCACCAAAATTATCAAACCCTTACAAAAGATGATTCGCAAGGACATCGAATTTAAGTGGGATGATGAATGAAAAGATGCTTTCAACAATATCAAAGCTTCCATATACTGGGCCCCAATGTTGCGAAGTCCCGATTTTAATAGAGACTTTAACCTTTACACTTTCACCTTCGACCAATCGCTAGCGGCGATTTTGACTCAGAGGGATGATTCCAACAACGAAGCCCCATTGTCATTTATGAGTACCAATTTTCAAGGATCTGAATTTAATTACCCTGCCATAGACAAATAGGCCTACGATGTCTATAAGGTTGTAAATCATTTCAGGTTTTACATTGTCAAGAATCACACTAAGGTGATTGTGCCACACCCTGTGCTCTGATCCCTATTTACCCAACAAGAGATGGGAGAAATAAGAGGGAACTAGATGGTAGTAGTCCAAGAATTTGATCTATATATAAAACCTGCCAAGCTAGTAAAAGGGCAAGGTTTGTGCAAGCTCGCAGTCGAAGCCCAAGATCAAGTAAATGAAGATTCTGAGTGGGAAAATGAAATAGCACTCTGGTGTGGTGAAGTAGCATACATTTCCCTAGGGAGAGACTCCTAGCACAAGGATTTGGATTATCTTCTACATCACAAGAATTGTCCCGAAAACCTCAACCCCAGAGAGAGGAGAGCCTTCAGATTAAAGTCTGTGCAATATCGCCTTATATATTTGGTGCTCTTCCGGATCAACTATGATGGGGTATTGTTGAGGTGACTTGAACATGAAGACGCCGACAAAGTGCTAAAATAAATCCATGACAGCCCCACCAGAGGACATTTTGTAGGAAACACCACTGCTCATATGATTCTGAGAGCCGGCTACTACTAACCCACCTTGTTCAAAGATGCTCATACCCACGCTAGGAACTGTAAGACTTGTCAAACAAGTATTGGAAAGGAGAAAAGGGAAACAATCACACTTCATCCTATGAATGTCTCTAGGCCTTTTGAGTAGTGGGGGTTGGATATCATAGGAGAAATTATGCCTAGCTCTTCAAAACTGCACAATTACATTCTTACTGCCACTGACTATTTTACAAAATGGGCAGAGGCTATTCCTCTGAATCATGTAAATGAAAAATTAGTGATCCAATTTATAGAACAACAACTGATCACAAGGTTTGGTGTCCCCTCTATTCTAGTCTTTGATAATGCAGCTTACTTATCCTCTACCTTATTGACAGAGTTTGCTCTAGACAAAAGAATCATAATCAAGTACTCCGCAAATTACTACCCTCAGGGAAACGGTGTGGCAGAATCAACTAATAAAAACCTGGTAAGGATACTAAAGAAGATGGTTGCAAATAACCAAATAAATTGGCATAAACAACTCCCTAATGCCCTATGGGCTGATAGGGTCACACCCAAAGAAACTATAGGGAATTCCCCATACTTTCTGGTCTACGAACGTGAATCCATCCTCCCGAATGGGTTTTATCTTCCATCTCTCCAATTGTGCCAAGATTCTAACGAGGAACCATCCTCAGCCATGAAACAAAGAATAAACACTCTGCTCATGTTGGAAGAAGAGAGAGAAAATGCTAACTCAAAATTCTCAGCTCATCAACAGATAGTGAAAAGGTGTTTTAATAAGCATAAGGCTAAAGAAAAGAGGTTTGAGGTAAGAGATTTAGTCTTGAAGTGGGATAGGGGAAATGAACCAAAAGGGAAACATTCTAAGTTTCAAAACCTATGGCTTGGACCTTTCTAGGTGGTCGAGAAGATTGGGGCAGGTACCTATCGGTTGCAAAATTTGAGAGGGGAACCTGATGCCCTCTTATTAAATGGCCAAGCCCTAAAACAATACTTCCAATAAATAAATAAATAATATATATATATATATATAAACAATAATAATAATAATAATAATAACAACAACAACCTCAATCAATACGAATAAAGGAAGGATCAAGAATATCTACTTTGTGGTTCGGTAATACGTCAAGGGAAACGAAAGAGGAAAAAAGATTTTTCATCTGCCCAGTGAATTGCCATTTGTTGAGTACTCAACACATCCTAAAAAGTCTGTGACCATTTACTTTTTGGGGTACCACTCAATCTTTGGCATTGACTATTTTCACCCCAGTGAAACCGATACCTTCACTTATCTTATATGTCTCATGATTGAATTAATTAAAGATTGCCTGAACATGCAACAAAGAATAATCTTAACTCTAAAAGAGACTTAATTACTACTCCAGGAATCGATAACCCATATTTTTCCCCCAACTCACTTGAGAGATTCAGCATCGGCAAAAGTTAAAGGTGGTCAAAATTGTTTAGGAATTCAAAGTAGTTGAGTGTCGACCTTCATCAACGTCAATCGATAAGAGCATTTCTTTCCTACGAATAAACCTCGGGAAGGATTTTGCTGAAGACTAATCCGTTCGGTTTCAACAGAAAGATGTAATAGTACGTGCCACGTGAAAGGAAGAGTGGCACCGCCGATGCCTGAAATGTTTTCGACGACCAAAATCTCATGAAGATGAAGGCCTACCGAGAAGCTGTGTACCTGAACTTTCCCTGATCACCAACCCCAATATCATCAGCGTCAAAAGTTTTATCAAGAGGATGTCAATATAATTATACACTCTGATAGTAGCAGATTCCTGATCTATACGCCAGGGTGATGTCACGTGACGATATGTTTAACCCCTAACTATGTCAAGTACACCACATTCAAAGCTATTAGTTAATTTGGAATATCATGCATGAATAAAAAAGGAACCTTTAAACCCGCCGATACAATGCATCCTCCTCTACGCCTCCGTCATAGACCAGTTAATATTTATCCACATAAATACGATAGTGGTTTATTTTGAATCTGCATTCATTGCTTGTATTAACTAATTGATATGACTGATAGTATCTCCCAATTATATTCTTTTCAAGTCATTGTGTATGATCCCATTATGCATAGCGAGAAGTTCAGAATAGATAGAAGAGCGAAGCTAACAGTCCGGAGCAAGTTTCCAAAGTCCAGTGAGTATTAAACAATTATCTTAGCAAGCATTATAGGTATGGGTCTGTTTACAGTTTTACGCTCCATTTTATATGTTCTCACCCAATGTTGCTCTGTATACATGTTTAAAAGGCAGTTTTAACAATAGGAGCAATGCCTCTGAAGAAGTCCTCCACTAGAAAATCACCAAGAGCGTAGAAGATACAAGAACCAAAAGCAGGAGAAGGCTCATCCCAAGCAATTGCAAGACAATTAGAATTCGTTGCCAAGGTGGTGTCTATTATTAAGATGATCACCAAGGAGCCCTTTGAACATCCCCCAACATTCAAAGATACAAAGGTGAGTACCGGAGCCAAGATATCTTTTCCTCACTGGGAATAAGTGTTCAAGAAAATCAAGAAAGAAGAATCCCTCAAATATACCCCGCACAATGATCCTGATGCAAGGAAGCTCAATGACGGGGTCCTCTCGAATATTCGTAGGGCTTATTTTCACATGGTGGCAAGCCGGACTCTGGTGTTCCCTTGCATTGAGCTCCTGAAGTGTCTCATTGATCACATTGATGAAAAAAAAGGTTTGATTTATGATGATAATGGTGAATTTATCGGGGCCTTCCTACCATCAGAGGTTCAGAGGTACTACAATCTCAATGAGTTTGGAGAAACATTGAGAATTGATTTCATTCTGAGTTTCTATGCATCGCATGATACCAACAAAATCATGGCGTCTTGGTGGAGGGAAGACAAAAAGTTCATAAGCCGGACCAACAGCTGGTATCAAACGACCAAGCTTAGGGAACAATACATATACCTCATGGCTCTTCTCTGCAGATTGCATGGAGAGAAGGACTGCTCCCAATTTTTAGAGGCTTGGATGACTCTAGATTTTACAGTCACCATTTTAGGCATGGGTTTCAATTGGGGTTCCATCATCTCAAAACAGCTAAGCATCTGCATAAGACAGGCTCAGGTGATGAAGGAGGGAGATAACCCCACCTTCTACATCGACTCGTATCTACTGGACGTCATTTGTGCTAGGAACACTTTTGCTAGGATGAAACTGAATTGGCACTCTTCAAAGCTCGCAGTTCATGTATACTTCAGTATCCTATGGGAAAACAGGTACAATAAATCCTATGTTGTTATCTGTGATCAGTTTATTGCATGCATTTACTTCCTGCTCTTCAGGAAAGAATTCCCTAGATTGTCATATGAGGCAAAGAAGGTTATAGCCAAAATTGGTCACTAGTATTTAGATGAATGATAAACCTACATCAGGGTTTTTGGTGCCACAGGAGCACCCCACTTATTGCCCATTTATGTTCCTGACCGGCTAGTGTTAGGGGAAATTTTCTATCAAACGATCCTGCAAGGATACAATGCAACTTTAGTAAAATACAAGAAGAGGGATTTCATACTGTATGGGTTTCATATCAGATTCTATATGGTCAAATACACCACACATGATAAACAACTTAGGCTAGGTCAATTGGAATTTCAGTTCCAAAATGGTCAATTTCACAAATATGATCCCAAGGGATTGGTCCTACAACACACGTCACATGTATCATCCTGTTGGCCCTATGCCCATGACCAGTTCGAGGATGAAATTTTCACTGAGAACGCTCAAGACTGGAATGAGGTGGCATCCAAAAAATATGATCCTTGCGGAACCAAGTTTAGAGCTATGAACTACGAAGAGAAGGAAACATTTTTGGAGCAGGTAGTTCTAGAAATTAGTTGACACCCTGAAGGAGAAACAACATATGAATTGGATGAAGGAATAAGTAATTCCCAAGAAGATTCCAAGGCTGCGGGAGCTCATTAGGAATCCCTGGTACAAATCAGGGATCTCCCCGAAGATCAAACTACACAATAAAGGGGTGAACATTTATACCAACAAACTCAACTACTAATGAAGCCGATGCAGAATGACCCATACCTTGCCATAAGATCAAGGATTTCACCTATCTCCAAAAGAGTTTCGATAGAGTCAAGTGATATTGGTCCCACAGTTCTCAACAACACCAATGGGTTAGGGAACCTTGAATCCACAACATTGTCAATCAATCCCTCAGAAGGAGGAACAACTCAATTAGAGATAGGTCGGGTGTCGATAGAAACACAAACGCCCAATCCCTTGAGCACACTTATACATATATAGAGCGACGATGAGAGACTGAATCCCTCTCGTGGTACTTTGGTGTGCGTCTAAGAGGAAGAAGGTCCCGAAAAAACCCCTTCCCCAGGTCCCAATAAAACCTCTTCGCCCGGGCCCGAGGTTCATGACAAGGAGGTCTCACAAAAGGAAACATAAGTTGAAGGTGACCTCAACACAAGGGAGTCTGATGAAATGGAAATAAATGTAGGCTTGAGTGGAGAACCTCCACAAAAGGAAGTCAACAGTTCTATGGATGACATGCAAGTAAGTAACGAGTCTATACTCGATACCTCTATTCTGCCCAATACACAAATCTCCAATGAGCAACAAGTACATATCGGATCTACAAGGCTGAACGAGGAAGTTCAAGAGCCCACTCCAGAAAAAATATACACTATGGGAAGCTTGGGAAACAACTTCACATGTGGCGATCAACAGATCTAGACTCGGTAGATGAGGTAGCAGACATCTATGCGATCTCCTATGATCAAAAGAGAAAGGCTATCATTCAAAGGACGGAAAAAAGAGGAGGATAACCTTAGATCACTCCATCTTAGTAATGGTCATTTGTCTGAACTGATTGGCATGGGAAAATCCCTCTCTGATGCTGCCTAGGATAGAGCCAGGAGGGATTAAAATGAATTAGTGACCACCCTAAAGGATCTCGAACACTTGTGCCATCTGGACGAGTACTACAAGAGCGCTACGCAGACCACTGTGTATATAAAAAGTGAGTTCAATGGAGTGTATGACAAGTTCAAGAAAGAAAGACATTTGTTGACCATGAATGTAGTCAAGTTCTAGGAAGACACTCTCATGGCACTCGCGACGTGCAAGAAGATGGAGCGATGGCATAAAAAATCACAACAAGTGGTAGAGAGGCTCAAATATATTAGGGCAGTTCAGCAAGGTCGGGAAAAGGAAAGACATGGCATTTGGCTGGTAGGAAAAATTAGTCTCAACTTCATGAAGAAATCGAACGAGTACTAGGCTAAGATGTCGCGGGACCCACACCGAGAAATCTAAGAACAATGGGCCAAGTTCCAGAAACAATGGGGTAAAATTAATACAGTGATGAAGGATGTCAGTCTCCCCAAGTTTAGCACCCCTGATGAATTTATAAACCTGAGTGACATTTTCAAGATTCATGCCGAGCAAGACTCGCTATGGGTTGAAGAGTGCGCAAAGTTCAGCAATGAAAAACCAGGGCAAGTGCAACAATTCACGGAATGCCCAATCAGAATTCGAGCCATGTTGCAACAACTAAACTTCAGTTTGGTAAAGCACCAAGTGCATGCAGTGGATATCAGAGGAGCATATGCTGCCCCAAAGGAACAACACAGATTCCCATGGGCTCAAACCTGTGAAGATCTATTTATCAGTTGGCCTGAATATGAAATAAGTCACCCTTTTCAAGACACATCTCGGGTGGATTGTTAAATAAATTGTTGAATGACCACGTGTTGGCACAGGGGCAGACCCAAGATTCACTCCAAGAGTGCACCAACAAGCCCTAGCTACTAACCCTTTTGACAACACCTGCAAAGCAGATGCAACCTCACCCGAAGTAGCTAAGAGGGAGGTTGCAGGACAGAGATGTCTACAACCAGGGGAATATCAAGTGGAACTAATACAACAATAATGTAGCATTCATGTGTCACTCATTATCTAGATATACTCTGCACAACTATAGATATGATCTAACACAATAATGCAAATGACAACATAAAAATGACAGGAATCCAAGCATCAATCATACATACAACACAAAATGTATGTGGTTCACCTTCTCTCTAGGGATACGTTCACAGAACTGGGCTTATGATATATTAAGATAAAGCTTACAGTTCTGATCTACGCTTTGGCCAACAGATCCTCTCTCTTCTTCTCTCCCCTTCCTGTGCACCCAGCTGCAAGATCTGATCTTCACACCCAGCTGAATATCTTACAATAATAGAAGGATCTCACTCTTAGCACTTCTCTCTCTCACCGTACAATAATCTCTCAATCAACCATAATCAATAGCAATACCCATTGTTAATACTGCTTCGACCTAGGTCCTCTCGACCTCTATTTATGCATTACAGTCCCTCACCGACAACCTTAGGTCTAAACTTAGGTGTCAAAACCCTAATTACCCAAAACCCTAGGTGTCTAAAACCCTAGGTCAACTTGACCCGCATTTTTCGAGCTTCGCCAGCCTGTCTTTCCTTCCTCGTCATGTGCTACTCCAAAGCATACAATGGTGGCTTTCTCTGATTGTTGAGTTGTCTATGATTCTTTTCTCTTGCTGATCTGTCATTCCTGATGTTATCGGACTAATCGGTAGGTGTAGACACTAACTGATCTCCCTAGATCCACCTAGATCTAGAACAAAACACACCAGAACATGACGTTTTCCTTAAGTTTTAAATATTGAATTTACTAACTAAAGAGAGATAAGTGAGATACCATTTAAATGTCGCTTCCTCTCCCTATCGCCATCCTAGCTCCGTTCCAACACTCATACAATGATGATTCTACAAAAGAACACAACTAACAAAAGTGATAGCAATAGAATAAACTAAATATAAACCTATGTACGTGATCAAGGAATCATACAATAAAACACAACAAGCTTTATAGGAAAGAATCATATTACTGTATCATATTAAAGGTGAAAGAGAGATTACAACCATGGCCTTGATGTCGTAAGGTCCCTTCCAACTATCCTTCATTCCCCACATACTTTCACTCCAAGAATTCTGAGAACACAGATCTGATAGTATTCACAATCTATCTTTGCAAAGGAAAAACTCAAAACCACTCTAACCAAGCTAATAATTCCAAGCCAAATCCAACTTAGCTAATCCCAAAATCTCCAAAGCTAACTTTCTCCATGAGAGCTCCTAAATCATGAAAGTGAGTAAGATCCAAACCATTCGGATGCCACCTCACCATGGAAGTTTCTGCTTCTAGAAGATTCGAGAAAATGCTTGTTTTTCCCACGTGTAAGAATTATCACACCCTGCCTATAGAGCAACCTGCGAACCTCTCGCAACCCAGCTATGGTGCAGCCTACAAGAATCAAGCATTATCGCATCCTGCCTATATAGCAACCTGCAAACTTCCTTTTTAATAGGGTTTTTACAAAGGAAAATGCAACTTCTTTTCTCAGGAAAAGTTCTTCTCCCTTCCTTCTTTAAGAACTCAGGCCACTGACCCCTCTGAAGACTACATATAGGTTTACATCATTAACGGTCATAGGGATGATGAAAATAATGTGTAACACCTAATATCCTCATTCAACAACTTTCTTTTCCATACTTCGCTCCATATTTTCTTCTCTTTTGCTTACTTCGACCTAGTGACAGTCACTGTGTTTCACACGTAGTTCTCATTTTACCTTTTTCTTCCTTGATATTCACTTCCTTCCAAAACCAAGGGCCAACAGGCCCCCAAAACTCACCTTTGAATCATCCCAAGGCACTTCAGTTATGATATTTCCATGTCACTTCAAATTTGGACTGCGGAGTGCAGCCTTTTCTTTCTGCTCCATGTCGCCTTCCCATCCTTGTGCAGACTATCTTTTCTGTGTTTGGTACCCAGTTTCAACTGCACTTAGTACCTAGACACTTTTCTTCCTTTCTTTTACTGAGAGATGCGAGGCAACTGGCTGTCATAGTACAACTTCAGTTGATTCCCATTTACTAATCCCTCTTTCCATTCTCCCTTCAATGTCTTCAGTTGCGCAGCTCCTCCTTCTGTAACATGGGCGATCTCATATGGTCCAAGCCAATGCATTGTAAACTTCCATGGATGTCTTATAAATTTACTGTCATACACTAGTACTAAATCACCTTGCTTGAATGCATTCTTCTTGATGTGTCTATCATGATAGGCCTTTTCTCTTTCCTTATGTACTTGCTGATGGAATCCTGCCATAAATTTGTATTCTTCTAGTTCAACCAACTGGGCAAGCCTCTCATGAACAGTGTCGGTATCATCCATGTATATAAATGAAACAATTCTTAATCTTGGTACTAAGCACTCCATCGGGACAACAACTTCAATACCATAAACCAACTTGAAATGGGTTTGCATTGTTAATTTCTTGCAAGTGGTTCTATAAGCCCAGAGTACTGCTGGTACTCTTAAATCCCAGTCATTCTTGTTCACATTGCAAATCTTTTTCAATGTTTTCTCCAAGATTTTGTTGAATGCTTCAACCGTTTTGTTTTCTCGTGGATGGTAAGGTGTACTCTTTTGATGGTGGACTGCAAATTCTTCAGTCAGGGCTTAAACTGTCTTGTTGATGACATGAGTGCCTTGATCACTCATAAGGGTATTAGGGCATCCAAACCTAGTTATTATGTCATCAAATATAAAACAAGTGGTTTTAGTTGCACTACAACCCTTGACTTCTCTTTCTTTGGCCCATCTAGTCAGGTATTCTATCGCAGTGATAATATACCTTTCTCCTGTGCACTTTCCTAGTGGGTTTATAGGTCCCATGAAGTCAATGGCCCATTTTTCAAATGCTTGTAGGGTCATCCGCGGTGCTAGTTTAATTTCATCTCTTCTGGATGGTTTTCCAACTCTCTGGCATACATCACAGGCTCTAGTATACTCTTTAGCATATCTGTGTAAAGTAGGCCACTAAAGGCTAGGTCGCAGAACCTTCTGCGCAGTTTCTTTGCCTGTGTAATGTCCTCCTCCGATGCCTTCATCTGCTTCTGCGAGGATCAATGGGTGCTCTGCCTCCATCACACATCTTCTTAGTATCTCATTAGGTCCCATCTTATATAGTTGACCAACTATCAGTGAAAAGTCTACAGCGCGGACCACTAGCTTCTTCTTCTGGGAAATTGTATACTCACTTGAAGCCATTCTTGTTGATAGGAATTGGACTATGTCTGTGAAGTGGTCATCCATATTCCTAATGGTGAGTAGTTGTGCATCCAGTAGTGTATCCTCCAAACTGGTGGGTTCTTCACCATGTTCCAACCTTGACAGGTGGTCAGGTCCCTTGTTCATTCTTCCTGGCTTAACTATGATCTCAAAATCATATTCTTGAAACAGGAGAAGCCATCTGCATATTTTCCCCCCAACACTGGCTTGTTGACCAGGTACTTCAACACAGAGTGATCAGTAAACATTTTAAAGTGTCCTCCTAGTAAGTAACAACGGAATTTTTGTAGCACGTACACCATGGCTAATCCTTCTCTCTCTGTAGTAGTTTAATTTATTTCAGCTATAGATATCTTTCTGCTGGAAAATGATAATGGATGATCAATGTCCCCTTCTCTAGTTTGTGCTACTACTACTCCTAATGCAATGGAAGACGCATCAACACGCACATGAAATTCCTTGCTCCAATCTGGAAAGACCAGAATAGGCACAGTCACCATCTTTTGTTTCAGTGTGTCGAAGCTCTACTGGCATTCTTCTGTCCAACCAAACTGACAATCTTTATTTAATAACTTCTCCATTGACGCAGTAATCTAAGAATATCCTTTGATAAATTTCCTCTAATAGCTAGTATGTCCTAGCGTAGTGCACAGTTGTTTGATTGAGGTAGGAGGTGGCAAATCAACTATAATTGCAATTTTGGATGGGTCCACCAACAATCCTTGCTTGCATACAATATGACCTAATAATACTCGAAATGGTGAGAAGAATATGCACTTCTTAAAATTCAAATCAATTTGGCATTGCCTGCATTTATACAACATTAGCCTTAGACATTCAACATGATTTTTCAGCAAACAAAAAACAATCCAGTCATCAAAATAGGCTTCTAAAAACTTATGCAAAAATTCTTTGAACACTTCAACCACCACCCTAGAAAAGATGGTTGGGGCATTCTTCAGTCCAAATGGCATCACTGTGTATTGGTAGGTTCCCCTTTCTATGGAAAATGTGGTTTTTTGGCATTCCTCCCTGAAAATCCGAATCTGATGGTATCCTGAAAACCCGTTTGTAAAATAATATACATCTTGGCCTCCCATATTGTCTAATACTTTTTCTGTGAATGGTGTAGGGAAGGGGTCATGCAAACAGGCATCGTTCATCTTTCTGAGGTCCACACATATTCTGATCTCTCCTGTCTTCTTGTCTTGTACTACCATAGGGCTGATCTACTCCGACTCTTTGACAGGTTCAATAATCCCCACTTCCAGCATTCTGGCAAGCTCAATCTTCACTTTTAAATTATATTTTGGGTTCAACCTATAGGGTCTTTTCTTGACTGGCTTCACATATGGTTTCAAAGGTATTCTCATCTCTCCCATAGGTCCTTTGATACCATTCATATCAGTGAACTTGGTCGGAAACAAGTACTGATACTTGTGTAGTAATTCTGTAATTTTGTCAATCTTCGGTGTCTCCTCTGTCCCAATATTAACTTTCTTTATCTCGATTGATTGTCCAATGAATGGCAGTTCAACTCATGGTCCTTCCACATTCCTGTGGCCTTCTGTCTCAACAATTTTTATCTTCCTCGAATCATCATCTTCGTCGGCATTAATGTTGTAACATCCTTGTAATTTCTAGAATGGCGTAGTCCATTCATCCTCTTCTTTGTCCAAAGGGAGGTTGGATGACTCCTTAAATACTTTCTGCCTCACAATATTTAATGCTTGATCTACTGAGGGAAATTCACTTTCAAACAAAAAGGTGGTTACAAAATTCTAAATCATACCTTCCCAATTTGTGGTGATAAGGCGCAGCTCTTCTTGAAGGTACCAGTTAATAGGGGTCATGTCTAGCATGTTAATGAATCTGTATACCCATTTTTCTCAAGGAATGTCACTCCAGGCCTCTTTGCATCTTTGTACATGGTCCTTTGGGAAACTTCAACCTATGTACCTCACTTCACAGCTTCCTACTTGTGTTGAAAATCGCGTTGTCATCAAGGTTCGACATTGTGTCCAGTCTGTGATATTGATTTTATGTGTCCCCCACCATCTTGTTGGTGTATCTTTCAGAGCCTCGTCCATAGCCAATAGCCTCTATTGTGCTAGTACAATTTTTTCAAATTCCATCAAGAAGGATTCTAAAGGATTCAGACCATCAAAGGTAGGTAAGTTACTTATTGTTGTACCAATCCAACGAACTTCTCTGGACAGTCGAGCACATCTCCTTGTGGATACTTCATACATATGGTTCTACCAGTTCTCCAGTGCTTCTTCTGAATCTGATGAACATGCGTTGTCACTTCACAAACTTAGATTCCCATCGACAGTAGGGCTGATATAATCCTGTTGTCTGGCTATTAATTTATAGATGTTTTCCAGCTCATATGCGTAGTCTTCTTCTCTGATGGGCTCTGTATACTGTGGATATTCATATGGATCTAAGGGTGAAATGACCCTAAGGCCATATCCTTCAAATGTCATGTGTCTTTTCTTTAAATTGACCATAGTAGAATTGTTGAAGGCCTAATCAATTCCTAGTAATGCAAGGTAAGGGAAGTTATCATCAACAATTTCAATTACCTCAAAGTATGCAAAGGTTCTAACTTCGTCGATGTCCATGGGAACAGGATCCAATCGTCCAAATGGGATGACAACTTGCTGATTATCAATGTGAATCCTGATAGGGGAATATATCATCTTGGTTTTTCCCATCAGTTCCCAAATTTTCTTCGTCATGACATTGAACGTTGACCCTAAGTCGAGGACCACATAGTCTATAGCATACTCTCCTATTTGAGCATTCAAATGTAATTCTTTGTTTGTTATTATCTTCTTACCAATCTAGTGTACTTGTCATTCAGCAAGGGGTCTACCTTTCCTAGCTCATACTGCCTGATTAGGTTCTGTAACTCTTCTACAACTTTCTCATCCTGAATTAATTTAAGACAAGCGTACAAAAAATTGATGAGCGTACTTTCCTCTTTTCCTTCTTTATGCGTAGCTGATTGATCAAATGCCTGAGGCATTCTGTACTCTTTTACTTCTGGTTGTGTTCTATATGAGGATCCCTGGTTCCTCTTGAACTCCTATATTTCTTCCTCAAAGATTCGTCTTTATTTCTTTGCATCAAAAGCCCGAGTCTTCTCCTTAGCTTTCCTAATACCTGAGTCTTATGCAATCTTTCTTTGGGTTGTTCTATCCTCTCTTATAGCAGCGCCTCCTCGAGTAATGACAACGAATCTAGGTTTGGTTCCACGAGGTTCAACATATATCATTTGTACTTGTGGGTTTTGCTGGGGTCCTCATCTTTCCTAAATCTTAGCCAGTAGCACAGGGAATTCTTCTATGACATGCTTGAAAGAGTTACAATAACTATAGGTTGTGCAAGGATTATGACAATCCCTTGATAAGTGTCATGGCTGCACACATTTATAACAGATTATTTTTCCTCAGCCTCGGCCCATACCTCCTCCTCGTCCTTGTCCTCTATATCCATTGCGAGAAGTGAAGTTTCCTCTCCCTGGAGAGTTGTACTGCAGAGTGTTTCCTTCTTGTTGTACTTCGCCTTGAATCTTGTATATGTCTCTTGACCTCTCATGCATGATATCCTAAGCTCTACAATCTCGATCATCATGCCCTACTGATTTATAGAATGTACAGTACAAGTTTGTGGGTGTCTGAACATACTTCTGCATGTAATAGCACTCACCTGGGTGATGTCTATTTCTACACACATCACACCAGGGAAGGTTAACTTGCTTCAAGGGGCTCGACGCTCCTGAGGCCAAAAACTCATGAAATAAGGGACAATGTTCATTATCATGACCTTCTGATCTACATCTCACACACCAAACATATTCCATTTTGTATTTTCCCTTATATTTCTTCATATCCTTGACCTATAAAGATAAATTGGTTAGTTGACTCAAGATCTGGCTCATGCTTGAGCTCAATTCTCCCATAGGTGTTGATTCAAGATTCATGGAGATTTCCAAATCTTCTGCCTACGATGAAATATTTTGCTGCATTAGAGGGACTCTGATGTATGGTAACAATGCAACGATGAACCATTCTTTGTTCTGTTCATCGGGGATCTGAAAATTTAATTGACATGTTAGGGTCTTGAATCATTGGTCGAACTCCCAAATAGGTTCTGCTACCTTTTGTTTGATCTCTTTTAGCTCTGTAATATATTGTGACTCCAAATTAGGTTTCTTAAACTCTACAATCAATGCATTCCCGATCTTGTTCAGTGACTTAGGCTACACCAGTCCTTGGACATGTTTCATATACCAGCTCAGTGTGTGGTCCCTTAGCGTAGTGTTGAACTGGGTTCTCTTGATGGCTTCATCGGTGATACTTTTAATATTCCATACGGCTTCACACATAAACCAATGTTGATCTGGATCTTCAGATCCATCTCCTCTAAATATAGGGAGTCTCATTTCATCTTCCATAGAGTTGACTAGGCTTCTGGTCTGAGTAGATGCTAAGCCACCAGTAACAGTGCTTTGAGGACTTTGGTGGTTCTGACTATTATGACTGCTAGGAACTGTTGAGACAATAGGAAGATTAATGTTACTTACTTTAATAGTCCACACAGTTCCTGAGGTTTCTGTCTCACTTTGGCGAAGTTCTTCATCTTCCCCTTCTTCTATTCTGGTGGGCTCTGAATGTTATTCATCGGTTAGATCTACCTCTTCTCCACTGTAGAAACCCTCTTCTCCATAGTTTTTCTTAAACAAGTTCTCAAGGTGAACCCCTCATAATACTTTCCCACTACGCATATGTCCTGCTTCTATGTCGATGTTATTGTCCGAGATATTGAACATTATCCTTTTTAGGTCTGACCAATATACTGTATCTTCAAGATGTGGTTTTCATGCAAGAGCATCTTGATTCTCAACTTCAGAAAGTGCAAGAATTTTCCTCTAGGTCCTTTGAAAAAGTATCTCTCGGCTTGGCTATATGATTCTATTCTTGTTCTGGGCTTCAACAAAGTCCCTCTCTTGATCCTCTATCCACTTTTTAATCTTGGTCTTTAATGGGAACCACCTTGACATTCCCTTGAAAACATTCTTGTCCCGGCAACGGAACCATTGTTGGCAAATGTTTAACAGGTAGTGTATGCTTGTCATTGATGGAAATTACAACAATGAAGATGGCAGGATCAGAGTGTGCATCAATGGAAAAACATGAACAATGTAAGCTCAGGAGGAATTAGCGTAGATTCGAATGCAGTGCGTAGGTGTGCACCAGGGATGAGGTTAACTCATGACTAAATCTCAAGGGAGATAGCATACTTAGGATCACAGGTGGATCAAAGGTCGAGGCCTTTGACACTTAGAAATTCTTTCAAGTAAGAAGGATGTGTAAGCTTGGAGGAGAAGCGTCGGTGATCATTGGATCCCATCTCGAATTCCTGATGACCGTCAGATATCAATGTAGACAAGAGGAGCATTCAGATATGGAGGATAGATCTTGGGCGTTAGATCCGAGCGCAGGGTCCGAACACCATTGGATCGAGGAGAACCTGCACGTTATTTAAAGTGAAAAGAGTAGAGGGCTCACAAATCTCGATAGCATGAGGGCTTTCAGATATAAATAAAGATAAGAAGAGTGCACTGAAGAGGAGGATAGATCTCAGGCGTCAGATCTGAGCACAGGGTCCGACCACCGTTGGATAGAGGAAAACCTGCACAATCTTTAAAAGTGCAAGGAGTAGAGGGCTCACAAATCCTGAAAGCAAGAGGACCGTCCATCTCAAGGGGTTATGTGGACCATTGACCCAACTCCCTGTCGGAGTTTCGGGTTCGAGAGTTGGAGATGAAAAGTAATATCATCCACAGAAATCCCGATTTCACGATATGCAAAATCTTGACTGGATCTGAACCATCAAATCAAGATGTGATCTAGACCGTCGATCCGAATCATGTCAGCAAACCACGTCAGCTAGGAACACGTGGCACAACTAGGTAATGACAAGTGTCAGACTGATTCAACATGCCAAGCACATGTAATTCACGAATCAGGGTGACACGTGGTAGTTATTTAACACATGTGACATCAACAGACTTACACCATGTCGGAGTTTCAAGGATCGCGTGTTGGAAATGTCAAAGAAACAATGCAACAGGAATCCCGATTTCACGATATTCAAAATCGTGACTTAAATCGCAGCCATTGAATCAAGATCAAATCTGGACCATCGATTCCAGTCCTTGTTGGAGTTTCAGGGATCGAGAGTTGGACATGTCAAAGATTATTGACATCAGGAATCTTGATATCGCGATATGTGAAATTGCGATGTAATCTAAGCCATCAGACTAAGGTTGAATCTGGACCATTGATTCCAGTCCTTGTCAGAGTTTCGGGGATCGAGAGTTGGACATGTCAAAGATTATTGACATCAGGAATCTCGATATCGTGACATGTAAAATTGTGATGTAATCTGAGTCGTCAGATTAAGGTTGAATCTAGACCGTTGATTCCATTCCTTGTCGGAGTTTCGGGGATCGAGAGTTGGACATGTCAAAGATTATTGACATCAAGAATCCCGATATCGCGATATGTGAAATCGTGATGTAATATGAACCGTCCGATCAAGTGTTGATCAGAGGGCTATTGATGCACGACACAGTGAAACTACCAGAAACCATTGATGGCGTCTGCTAGAGAATTCGAAGAGACCCCTATGTGATCGCCAGAGGAGAAGAAGAGTCTCCAAGCTTTGTCCAAGTGAAGGAAGACTATTCTTAGAAGGTATTGATAGATGGATGAGCATGGAAGCCTGTAACTAAAATAGAGAAGGTGAGCTAAACTATCACAGAGAAGACGAAGAGTCTCAACTACCAGAGAGGATGAGGAATCTCAACATAACATCCAGTGATGCTGAACGCGTAGGAAAATAGCCAGAGAAGCTGAAGATTTATGATGATGATCATGCAGATCACTCGAGAGGTGGAGGAGATTGGCGCAGTATGAGCATGCAGAGGAATGGTGAATATTGCATGCACAAGATGCACAAAATCTATATATACACGGTACAAAGAAGAGAAGGGTTGTTGTCACTATTGGAGTTTGTTGTGGCTGTTGTTGGTGAAGGTGATTCATGTGTGAAGAAGGAGGAGAGTGCAGCAGCTGAATATCACAGAAGAGAAACTGTGCAGTGAATGGACATGGTGCATAGAGCATAAAAGGCAGAAGAACAGACAACGCAAGTGATGTGTGTAGAAAGGAAATGAGGCAGACAGAGCAATGAAATGCAGCAGAAAAATGATGATTCTAGTAAGCCATTGTTGAACATCATATCACTATAATAAGTTTCAGTAGCAAAGATTTATATTTCAAGGTGGTTGGGTGGAGCTAGGGAGGACTGGTGTCCTCAAAGGTTCAAGTGGGTTCTTGAACACAGGGAGTTGTTGCTTCCTTCTAGTTGGTGCTAGAGAAACCAGGGAGTTGGTGCTTCCTTCTAGTTGGTGCTAGAGAAACCAGGGAGTTGGTGCTCCCTTCTAGTTGGTGCTAGAGAAACCAGGGAGTTGGTGCTTCCTTCTAGTGGGTGCTGGAGAAAACAGAGATTTCGTGCTCTCAACAAGTTGCAACTTGCAAAACTGAGGTTGTAGCCTCATTATGAGTTGGTTCTCATATGTATGATACTGTAAAGAATGTAACTATTACTTATCATATAAAGAAAAAGAGGTTTTTACCCTGCATGGGTTTCCTCAGGAAATATCTATCTCTGTGTTTCTCATATATGTGAATGATGTTGAAAGTGTCATTCTTTATTTCCCTGCATTATTGTGATCATCATTCAATGTCTCTACAAAGAGTTTAAAAGAACCATAATTATTTAACCATGGTAACAACTGATTCACCCCCCCTCTCAGTTGTCCAACAATTGGTATCAGAGCCGACCCCTTTTATCTAAGGGTAGATCCTAGAGATTAAACATGTCAAGCCATGAATGAAATTCAACCAATAAGGCCCCTCTATTCAATGGAACAAACTTTGCCTTCTGGAAAGTTAGAATGAGAACCTACATAATGGCTTTAGGTGCAGATGTCTGGGATGTGGTAGATATTGGTTATGTAAAGCCAGTTGTGCTAG
>ML782245.1:456352-471886 GCA_009831015.1 Picea engelmannii
TTCATTGTGATAACACAAGTGCCATTAGTGTGTCTAAAAATCCTGTCCTCCACTCCAAGACAAAACATATTCCCATAAAATATCATTTTCTGAGAGAGAAGGTCACCAATCAGATTGTTCAGGTCCATTACATTCCCACTATAGAACAAATTGCATACATCTTTACTAAGCCCCTAGCCAAGACACTGTTTGAATATCTCAGACAGAAGCTGGGTGTCATTTCGTTTCACACCTAAAAATTCCATCTTGTTAGGGGGATTTTTGCATTGTTTGAATATCTAATGCCTCCTAAAATTACTGCAATAGCTCAGGGGGAACATGTCTCTTCTTTGACATTGATGTCAAAGGGGGAGAAAATAATTTGGGTGCCTTAGTTGCCATCAATGCCAAAGGGGGAGATTGTTGGAAAATGTTTAACAGGTAGCATATGCTTGTCATTGATGGCAAGTACAACAGTGAAGATGGCAGGATCAGAGTGTGCATCGATGGAAAAATAGGAACAACGTAAGCTCCAGAGGAATTAGCGCAGAGTCGAATGCAATGTGTAGGTGTGCACCAAGGATGAGGTTAACTCATGACTAAAGCTCAAGGGAGATAGCGTACTTAGGATCACAGGTGGATCAAAGGTCGAGGCCTTTGATACTTAGAAATTCTTCCAAGTAAGAAGGATGTGTAAGCTTGGAGGAGAAGCGTCGGTGATCGTTGGATCCCATCCCAAATTCCCGATGACCATCAGATCTCAATGTAGACAAGAGGAGCGCGCAGATATGGAGGATAGATCTTGGGTGTTATATCAAAGCGCAAAGTCCGACCATCGTTGGATCGAGGAGAACCTACATGTTCTTTAAAGTGCAATGAGTAGAGGGCTCGCAAATCCCAACATCATGAGGGCCGTCAGATCTGAATAAAGACAGGAAGAGCGTGCTGAAGAGGAGGATAGATCTCAGGCATCAGATCTGAACGCAAGTTCCAACCACTGTTGGATCGAGGAAAACCTGCACGATATTTAAAAGTGCAAGGAGTAGAGGGATCACAAATCCCAAAAGTAGGAGGACCATCCATCTCAGGGGGTTATGTGGACCGTTGACCCGACTCCCTGTCGGAGTTTCGGGGATCGAGAGTTGGAGATGAAAAGTAATATGATCCACAGAAATCCCAATTTTGCGATATGAAAAATCCTGACTGAATCTGAACTGTGAGATCAAGATGCGATCTAGACTGTCGATCCAACTCACATCAGCAAACCACGTCATCTAGGAACACATGGCACAACCAGGTAATGACAAGTGTCAGACTGATTCAACATGCCAAGAACATGTAAGTCACGAATCAGGGTGACACGTGGCAGTTATTTAACACATGTGACGTCAACAGACTTACACCATGTCGGAGTTTTGAGGATCACGTGTTGGAAATGTCAAAGAAACAATGCAACAGGAATCCTGATTTTGCGATATGAAAAATCACGACTTAAATCACAGTCGTTGAATAAAGATCAAATCTGGACCATCGATTCCAGTCCTTGTCGGAGTTTCGAGGATCGAGAGTTGGACATGTCAAAGATTATTGACATCAGGAATCCTGATATCGTGATATGTGAAATCGCGATGTAATCTGAGCCGTCAGATTAAGTTTGAATCTGGACCGTTGATTCCAGTCCTTGTCGGAGTTTCGGGGATCAAGAGTTGGACATGTCAAAGATTATTGACATCAGGAATCCCGATATCGCGACATGTGAAATCGTGATGTAATCTGAGCCGTCAGATTAAGGTTGAATCTGGACCATTGATTCCAGTCCTTGTCGGAGTTTCGGGGATCGAGAGTTGTACATGTCAAAGATTATTGACATTAGGAATCCCGATATCGCGATATGTGAAATCGCGATGTAATCTGAACCGTCAGATCAAGTGTTGATCAGAGGGCTACTGATGCACGACACAGTGAAACTACTAGAAACCATTGATGGTGTTTTCTAGAGAATTCGAAGAGACCCCTGTGTGATCGCCAGAGGAGAAGAAGAGTCTCCAAGCTTCGTCCAAGTGAAGGAAGACTATTCTTAGAAGGGATTGACAGATGGATGAGCGTGGAATCCTGTAACTAAAAAAGAGAAGGTGAGCTCGACTGTCATAGAGAAGACGAAGAGTCTCAACTGCCAGAGAGGCTGAGGAATCTCAACATAACATCCAGTGATGCTGAACGCGTGGGAAAACAGCCAGAGAAGTTGAACAGTTACGATGATGATCACGCAGAGCACTTGAGAGGTGGAGGATATTGGCATGATATGAGCATGCAGAGGAATGGTGAATATTGCATGCACAATATGCACATAAGCTATATATACATGGTACAGAGAAGAGAAGGGTTGTTGTCGCTATTGGAGTTTGTTGTGGTTGTTGTTGGTGAAGGTGATTCATGTGTGAAGAAGGAGGAGAGTGCAGCAACTGAATAGCATAGAAGAGGAACTGTGCAGTGAATGGACATGGCGCACAGAGCATAAAAAGAGGAAGAACAGACAACGCAAGTGATGTGTGCAGAAAGGCAATGAGGTAGAAAGAGCAACGAAATGCAGCATAACAGTGATGAGTCTGGTAAGCCATTTTTGAACATCATATCACTGTAATAATTTTCAGTAGAAAAGATTTATATTTCAGGGTGGTTGGGTGGAGCTAGGGAGGACTGGTGTCCTCAAAGGTTCAAGTGGATTCTTGAACACAGGGAGTTGGTGCTTCCTTATAGTTGGTGCTAGAGAAACCAGGGAGTTGGTGCTTCCTTCTAGTTGGTGCTAGAGAAACCAGGGAGTTGGTGCTCCCTTCTAGTTGGTGCTTCTTTCTAGTGGATGTTGGAGAAAACAGAGAGTTGGTGCTCTCAACAAGTTGCATCTTGCAAAACTGAGGTTGTAGCCTCATTATGAGTTGGTGCTCATATGTGTGCTACTGTAAAGAATGTAACTATTACTTATCATATAAATAAAAAGAGGTTTTTACCCTGCATGGGTTTCCTCGAGAAATATCTATCTCTGTGTTTCTCATATATGTGAATGATGCTGAAAGTGTCATTGTTTATTTCCCTGCATTATTGTGATCATCATTCAGTGTCTCTATAAAGAGTTTAAAAGAACCATAATTGTTTAAGCATGGTAACAACTGATTCACCCCCCCTCTCAGTTGTCCAACAACCATTTATTGGCATAGGGGAAGACTCGAGGTTCACTCCAAGAGTGCACCAACAAACCCTAGCTACTGGCCCTTTCGGTAACACCTGCGAAGAAGATGCAGTTTCACCCGAAGAAGCTAAGAGTGGGGTTGCAGGACAGAGATGTCTACAACCAGAGGAATATCAAGTGGAACTAATACAACAATAATGTAGCATTCATGTGTCACTCATCAACTAGATATACTCTATGCAGCTATAGATCTGATATAACACAATAATGAAAATGACAACATAACAATGACAGGAATCCAGGAATCAATCACACATACAACACAAAATGTATGTGGTTCACCCTCTCTCTAGGGCTACGTCCACAGAACTGGGCTTATGATATATTAAGATAAAGCTTACAGTTATGATATGTGCTCTAGTGAGCAGATCCTCTCTCTTATGCTCTCCCCTTCTTGCGCACCTAGCTGCAGGATCTAATCTTTGCACCCAACTGAAGATCTTACAATACTAGAAGTCTCGCAATTTCAACACTTCTCTCTCTCACCGTACAATAATCTCTCAATCAACCACAATCAATAGAAATACCCAATGTTACTACTGCTTCAACCTAGGTCCTATCGACCTCTATTTATACATTACAGTCCCTCACCGATAGCCTTAGGTTTAAAACTAAGTGTCAAAACCATAATTACCCAAAACCCTAGGTGTCTAAAAACCTAGGTCAACTTGACCCATGTTTTCCAAGCTTCGCCAGCATGTCTTTCCTTCCTCGTCGAGCGGTGCTCCAAAGCATCCAATGGTGGATTTCTCTGCTTGCTGAGTTATCTAGGATTCGTTTCTCTTACTGATCTATCATCCTTGATCTCCTCATTTAATGACTTTATTTTTCGTACTTTCCATACTTCACTCCATCTTTTTTTCTCTTTTGCTTACTTCGACCTAGTGACAGTCACTGTGTTTCCCACGTAGTTCTCATTTTACCTTTTCTTCCTTGATATTCACTTCCTTCCATAACCAAGGGACAACACCATGCCATGTGGTAATTTTTGTTTGGATCAAACCATATTTAGTTGTTAATTACAGTTAAAACTTTATATTATAAATAGGGACATCGACCAATGAACAAAGTTCGATGGTTGTTGTAGGAACTCTTTCATTTTGGTTGTTGATAATTATTTTGAGACTGCTATGAATTGAGAAGTCCTTCTGTACCAAAGACAAGTTATTTTCATCAGATGTATGTGAATGGATTTGGAGAAGAATTACTTCCTATCCTATTCCATGAATGATGCAGTAAATGAGTAAGAAATTAATTATGTTGTCAAGTTATCTAGTGCAATGTTTTGATGTTATTTTCTTAATGATGAAGATAAATCGTTGTGTTGTTATGTGATGAATATTATGGTAGATGAATTATTATTTTTACCGTGATCCTGATTACATATGTGTTTTATTTATGTTAATTAGTTTCTCTCAGACAATAATTGGATGCTCATTTGGTTAATGTATTAATATTAGGCCCTTTGGCATAGGATCATCGTTTGCATGTTTGAGCAGTGGGTTATCCCAAGCTCGACCTCTTCCCAATAGTTAAAAATTTTGTTCTATTATTTTTCAAGTTGGTTTATACTGTATTGCATCGCTCATACCAGCCCCACCCAAGAGAAATATAGAAAAAGAATTGTCCTAACTGAAGAGAGAGCCTTCACAAGAAAACACAAAGCCCATCGATAAATTGGTCGGATCACAATATCTGGAGAACCATTCCATTTCAAACGCTGCAGAGTCTAATTGGGCCTCGGTTGTGGGTTTGGTTCCTACTATTGAGTCAAAGGATTTAAGACCCATCAACAAAACTGGTGCTAGAAGGAGGGCCTGAGAATGAATGGATGAATATATAAGTTATATAGCATTTCGAACAAACTAAATATTCGTAATGGTCCACATGCATGGCTAGTCATCCAATAGACATCCCACATTTATTGAGTACTCCCGAAGCGGGTAACTCACCCTAGCCCAAGGAAGAACCTTTTCACCCTGAAATACTGTATTCCCTCCCTCACGAGGAAGTGAATCAATTCAGGAGAATCAATAGAGCCTATGCCTGACAAATTTGCCCGTTGTCCTTAACTCCCATACTCCCTCGGAGAAAAAAAAAAAAGTAGACCAGTGGTTAGCACTCCCAATGAAGTTTTCGTACACTCCGTCGAACACTTAATAGATTTCAAAATCACCAAAATCCAAGAACCTCTTGATCTAATACCCGAGACGCTAGCCGACGACATCCCTGAGCCTGGTGAATTTTTGAAATAAGAAGAGCTCGACTCTGGCTCCGAAGATATGGAAGGGAAAAATGTTCATGAGGAGGAAAGATAAGTTCCACTTCAAGACAACCACCATTGGTTTCCCGGAGATGTCGTGGCCGTCCCTGGATGAGTACACAATCTTCTCCAGCACTCAGAAAAGATGCTCCCCAAGTACGATCCTGAAACTTCAGGTTTTCCCGAAGATCATATCAAGAAATTCATACTTGTGATTAGGCTTATGAAATTTCAGCATGAAGACATAGTATGTAGGATTTTTCCCTACATGTTTGAAAACTAGGCTTCCACGTGGTATTTTAATTTTCTGGTAGGATCTATAACCAGCTGGACTAAATTCCAAAAGTATTTTCTAGACAAATTTGCAGAAGAAACTACTACAGGATCCCTGACGGTTGCGTTGTTCGCAACCACCATGACCCCAAAAGAGAGGGTTAAATATTTCAATCAAATATCCATGACCATCTTAAACAAGTCCTAGCTTGTGGCGAAACCCACTCAAGAGTTGCAAATTGAGGTTTATGCCAACGCGCTTCCGGCTTCTATAGAATTTTGAAGAGTCCAAGACGATAGAATTCCAGATGAAAGGATGTAAATAATGCCAAGCCTCTATAGTGAGAAACGAAAGCCATCCCCCTCCTAGGAGAGGGATCCTTTTGACTGGACTGTCGGGGAAACCGACTGAACAAACTCCCGACAAAGGTAATGGAGATATAGAATATCTACAGGGCATGGTCAAGAAACTATCAAATGAGATTATAGACATGAAACAAAGCGCAGGGGAGGGAAACCAAGGCCAAAATCCCTATAATCATTTCTTTAAAAGAAACCATCCTTTCAAAGTAATTGAACCTCCCCCAGCCAACCTAAACATTGACCTAGGGAATGTTGTGTCTGATTCTTTCTGCATTTATCACCAAGAGAACCACTCTGAAAGATAATTCCCTCAATGGGTCCATGCCATGAATTTAATGGCCAATTTTTTTCTGGATGAAGTCTCACTAACCGAATAGTCAAGAAGTTCAGCCATGAATATTTCCAATCAGGACGAAGTTGACCCACCATGAGACACAACCATGCTAATATGGGATCCCAATGTGATCACGTATTCATATTATCTGTTTGAGTCTCGATAACAACCCACATAAGTTTTGGTAGTACAAACACGTAGTAAAGGCCAACCCGACTGAAAGATACCGATGCCACCCAGGCCTTGCAGAGTAAGTTAACTTCTGATCACCCGAAAATACCTTTCTCCCGAGGTAAAAAGCCTATAAGCATCCATACCATGGAATTCCCCAAACTAGATTATAACGTAGTCAAAGATTTGAAAAAGCTAAAGGTTAATCTATCAATTATGGACATATGTAGGATTCCTCAGTAGAAAGAATTTATGTTGCAAGATTTGAGATCGGTAGAAGACCCGACCATAGAAAATGGCCAGAAGAAGAATCTATCCCCAATAGATCTGGCGAGAAAACCGACCGTAAACACCTACTCGGGAGGTAAGGAAAGAGAGGCATTTTGTACCACCTTTCCTTTTGATGTTTGAAGTCTTCAATAGGAATCTTCACAATTATTTGGTGGATTCTAGGGCATCTTCTAATGTCATGCCCTTGGCTGTTTGTAATAAATTAGGTGTTTTCCCTCTCAAAAGTGATAAGCATGTCATACAAATGGATAGAACCTAGGTCAAGGTCATGGGAGAACTCAAATATGTGATGATCAAGATAGCGACACATCCTAATTTCATGTAGGTGCTTGACATCATTGTGGTGGATATCCCTTAGGAATATGGGCTATTGTTAAGCTGAGATTGGTCTGAAAAGATAAACAGATATTTTAGAACAGACTGGGCACACCTTTGGATACCACTAAAGGGATACAAGAACATGATCAGAATCGATAGGGAGAGATATCTGAAGCATACGGTCACTGATCTAGAAACCCCAAATGAACCAGCCTCTACTGATTTCCCCATATTAGAAAATTAATCTTGTGATTCTCACTTCGGGAACTTTTCCCCTCTCCTATCCAATGTTTTTCTTACCCAAAACTCTGAGATCCCTTTTCAATAGGAATCCTCGATGTTGATATAAGATTCTCTCTTCTACCAAAACCCCACGTTAGGACCTGTGGAAGAAAATGTCCGAGAACAAAACACTGGTGATGGGAGAGAAATGAGTGATTGTTGTTCAAAAATTTTGACCCTCTATTTGGATGGATCCAAATCATGAGAAGGGTCAGGAGCAGGGTGCATCCTCATCGATCAGAAGGGTAAACACCATTTCTTGTTCTATAGACTAGAATTCGAGTGTGACAACAATATTGTCGAGTATGAAGCTCTAGTACAAGGGTTAAATAAAGCCATAGATCTCGATGTCAAGGAACTGAAAGTTTTTGGAGACTCTAAAATCATTGTTATACAAGTGATAAATACTATACATTGCAATTCCCCTCATCTTAAGAGCTACCAGTAGGAGGAGCATAGGCTAATAGAATGCTTTAAGGCTTTCAATATCACTGCAATCCCCAGATAAAAGAATATCCTTTCTGACTCTTTAGCCATGGATGCTTCTAGAATGTCGCCTTTAGAAGATTATGAAGCCTCTTGATTCACTGTAGAGATGCTCTACAAACCTTCGGTACCTAAGTACCTTCGCTCATAAACGTATGCCTTTCGGGCTAATCAACGCAGGAGCAACCTTCCAAAGGGCCATGGATGTGGCCTTTAGGGGACTTATCAATAGGTGTGTGTTAGTATATTTAGATGACATATCAGGGTTTTCGAAGAATAGATAAGAACACATCCATCACTTAACTCAGATTTTCGAAAGGTGTCAAAAATACGGTATATATCTGAACCCCAAGAAAACTATCTTTGGTGTCGAGGAAGGGAAGTTATTAGGACACATTATATCTCAAGCAGGGATTCACATAGACCATGGAAGGATTAAGGCCATAGCTCAAATTCTGCTACCCCATAACAAGACAGCTATGCAGTCCTTTTTCGGGAAAATCAATTTTGTGAGGAAATTTACTCCCGACTTTGCCGAAATTATCCAACCCTTACAAAATATGATTCACAAGGACACCGAATTTAAGTGGGATGATGAACAAAAAGATGCTTTCAACAATATCAAAGCTACCACATCCCAGGCCCCGGTGTTTCGAAGTCTCGATTTTAATAGAGAATTTAACCTTTACACTTTTTCCTCCAACCAATCGCTAGCGACAGTTTTGACTCAGAAGGATGATGAAAAAAACGAATCCCCAGTGTTATTTATGAGTACCAATCTTCAAGGAGATGAACTTAATTACCCTGCCATAGACAAACAGGCCTACGTGTTCTATAAGGCCGTAAATCATTTCAGGTCTTACATTCTCAAGAATCACACTAAGGTGATTGTGCCACACCTTGCACTTTGATCCCTGTTTACCCAACTAGAGATGGGAGAAAGAAGAGGGAACTAGATGGAAATAGTCCAGGAATTTGATCTAGATAAAAAACCTACCAAGCTAGTAAAAGGGAAAGGTTTTTGCAAGCTCGCAATCGAAGCCCTAGATCAAGTAAATGAAGATTTCGAGTGGGAAAATGAAATAGCCTTATGGTGTAGTGAAGTGTCATACATTTCCCCAGGGCGAGACTCCTGGTACAAGGATTTGGCTTATCTTCTACATCACGAGAATTGTCCTGAAAACCTCAACCCCATAGAGAGGAGAGCCCTCAGATTAAATTTTGCGCAATATTGCCTTATAAATTCGGTGCTCTTCTGGATCAACTATGACGAGGTATTGTTGAGGTGCCTTGAACATGAAGACGCCGAAAAAGTGATAAAATAACTCCATGATAGCCCCGCCGGAGGACATTTTGCAGGAAACACCATCGCTCATAAGATTCTAAAAGTCGGCTACTACTGGACGAGAAGATTGGGGCAGGTACCTATCGGTTGCAAAATTTGAGGGGGGAACCTAATGCCCTCCTAGTAAATGGCCAAGCCCTAAAACAATACTTCCAATAAATAAATAATAATAATAATATATATATAATAATAATAATAATAATAATAATAATAATAACAACCTCGGTCAATATGAATAAAGGAAGTATCAGGGATATCTACTTTGTGGTTCGGTAGTACCTCAAGGGAAATGAAAGAGGAACAAAGATTTCGCGTCCGCCCAGTGAATCGCCATTTGTTGAGTACTCAACACATCCTAAAAGGTCTGTGACCATTTACTTTTGGGGGTACCACTCGATATTTAGCATTGACTATTTTAACCCCAGTGAAACTAATACCTTCACTTATATTATATGTCTCATGATTGAATTAATTAAAGATTGCTTGAACATGCAACAAAGAATCATATTAACTCTAAAAGAGACTTAATTACTACTCAAGGAATCGATGACCTAGATTTTTCCCTCGACTCACTTGAGAGATTCGACATCGACAAACGTTAAAGGTGGTGAAAATCGTTTGGGAAGTCAAAGTAGCCAAGTGTCGACCTTCATCGGCATCGGCTAATGAGAGCGTTTATTTCATATGAATAAACCTTGGGAAGGATTTTTCCAAAGATCGATCTGTTCAGTTTCAGCATAAATATGTAATAGTACGCACCACATGAAAGGAAAAGTGGCACTGTCGACCACTGACACCCGAAACATTTTCGACGAGAAAAATCTCATGCAAATGAAGGCCCACCGAGAAGCTGTGTACCTGAACTTTCCCCAATCACCAACCTTGATATCATCGGCGTCGAAAGTTTATTCAATAGTATGTCAATATAAGTATACACTCTGATAGTAGTCGATCCCCGATCTATAGGTCGGGGTGATGTGACATGACACGATGTTTAACCCCTAATCGTGTCAAGTATGCCACATTCAAAGCTATTATTTAATTCATAAGATCGTGCATTAGTTACTAATTCGTGCATGAATCAAAAAGGAACCGTTAAACCCGTCGATACAATGCATCCTCCTCTGTGCCTCCGTCGTCGACCAGTTAATATTTATCCGTAGAAATCTGATAGTGGTTTATTTTGAATCTGAATTCACTGCTCATATTAACTAATTGGTATGACTGATAGTATCTCTCATTTATATTATTTTCGATTCATTGTATATGATCCCATTATTCACAACAAGAAGTTCAGAATAGACCGAAGAGTGAAGCTAACAATCCAGAGGAAGCGTGCAAAGTCTAGTGAGTATTAAACAATTATATTAGCAAGCAGTACAGGAATGGGTCCATTTACAGTTTTACGCTCCATTTTATATGTTCTCGCCCAATGCTGCTCTATATACATGTTTAAAGGCAGTTTTAACTGCAAGGAAAATGCCTTCGAAGAATCCCTCCACTAGAAAATTGCCAAGAGTGTCGAATATACAAGAACTAGAAGGAGGAGAAAGCTCCTCCCCAGCAGTTGCAAGACAATTATAATTCATTGACAAGCCGGTGTCTATTATTAAGACGATCACCAAGGATCCATTTGACCAGCCCCAAACGTTCGTAGATACATAGGCGAGTATTGGAGCCAAGACAACTTTTCCTCATTGTGAAGAAGTGTTTAAGAAAATAAATAAAGAAGAACCCCTCGAGTATACCTCGCACAACGATCTTGATACAAGGATGATCGATGACGAGGTCCTTTTGAATATTCATAGGGATTATTTTCACATGGTGGCAAGATGGTCTCTGGTGTTCCCTTGCATTGAGCTCTTGAAGTGGCTCATTGATCACGTCAATGCAAAAAAATGTTTGATTAATGATGATAACAGTGAATGTGTAGGGGCCTTCCTGCCATCAGATGTTCAAAGGTTCTACAAGCTCAATGAGTCTGGAGAAACCTTGAGCACTGATTTCATTTTGAGTTTCTATGCATCGCACGATACCAACAAAATCATGGCATCTTGGTGGAGGGAAGAAAAAAATTTCATACACTGGACTATCAGCTAGTATCCAATGGCCAATCTTAGGGAACCATACATATACCTCATGGATCTTCTCTGCAGACTGCATGGAGAGAAGGACTGCTCTTGGTTTTCAGAGGCTTGGATGCCTCTATTTTTTACAGTTTCCATTTTAGGCATGGGTTTCAATTGGGGTGCCATCATCTTCAAATATCTAAGCACCTACATAAGATAGGCTCAGGTGCCGAAGGAGGGAGATGACCCTGCCTCCTACATGGCCTCATATCTACTTGACATCATTTGCACCAGGAACTCTTTTGATGGGATGAACCTTAATTGGCACTCTTCAGAGCTCATGGTTCATGTATACTTCAATATCCTATGGGAAAACAAGTACAAGAAATCCTATGTTGTTATCTGTGATCATTTTATTGCATGCATTTACTTCTTGATCTTCAAGAAAGAATGCCCTATATTGTCAAATGAGCCATATCCAAAATTGGTCACTAGTTTTTAGATGAACGATAAACCTACATCAGGGTTTTCGGCACCATAGGGGCACCCCACTTATTGCCCATTTATGTTCCTGGTCGGCTAGTGTCAGGGGAATTTTGCTATCAAACCATCTTGCAAGGATACAATGCAACTTTAGTAAAAGACAAGAAGCGGGATTTCATACCTTATGTGTTTCATATTGGCTTCTGCATAGTCAAAGAAACCACGCATGCTAAACAACTTGGGATAGGTCAATTGGAATTTTGGTTCCAAACTGGCCAATTTCGCAAACATGATCCCAAGGGATTGGTCCTACATCATGATTCACAGGTATCATACTGTTGTCCCTATGCCCATGACCGGTTTGAGGATGAAATTTTCACTAAGAACGCTCAAGACTAGAATGAGGTGGCATCCAGAAAATTTGATCCTCGAGGAACCAAGTTTAGAGCTATGAACTACGAAGAGAAGGCAATATTTTTGGAGCAGGCAGTTCTAGAAATTATCTGACACCTTGAAGGAGAAACAACATATGAATTGGATGAAGGAATAAGTGATTCCCAAGAAGACATTGAGGCTATGGGAGCTCATCAGGAATCCTTGGTACAAATCAGGGATCTCCCCGAAGATCAAACTACACAAGAAAGTGGCACACTTTTATACCAGAAAACTCAGCTACTAATGAAGTGATTTCAACTACCATCCAAAGAGTCCCAAAAAAGTCGAGTGATCTTGGTCCCATAGTTATAGACAACACTAATGGGTTAGGGAACTTTGAATCCACAACATCCCCGATCAATCCCTCTGACAAAGGAACAACTCAATCAGAGATAGGCGAGGTGTCAATAGAAACACAAGTGCCCAATCCCTTGAGCACACTTATACATATATAGAGCGACAATGAGAGCCCAGAACCCTCTTGTGGTACCCCAGTGCGTGTCCAAGAGGAAGAAGGTTCAAAAAAACCCCTTCCCCTGGTCCGGAGAAAACCTCTTCCCCTGGGCCCGAGGTTCATGACAAGGAGGTCTCACAAAAGGAAATGGAAGCTGAAGGTGACCTTGACACAAGGGAGTATGATGAACTGGAAATAGATGCAGGCATGAGAGGCGAACCTCCTCAAAAGGAAGTTGAAAGTTCTACGACCGACAAGCAAGTAAGGAGTCTATACCCGAAACCTCTATTCTACGCAATACGTAGAGGTCAGATCTACAAGGCTAAACGAGGAAGTTTGAGAGCCCACTCTTGAAAAGATATACACTGTGGTAAGCCTAGGAAACAACCTCACATGGGGTGATCAGCAGATACCAAACCTGGTAGACGAGGTAGCAGACATCTATGCAATCTCCTATGATCAAAATAGAAAATCTATCGTTCAAAGGATGGAAAAAAAGAGGAGGATCACCTTGGATCACTGCATCTTAGTAACTACAAAGGAGAACTTAATCAGCATAGTAGACACTCGTGCATCTAAACTGATTGGCGTGGGAAAATCCCTCTCCGATGCCGCCTAGGATAGAGCCAGGAGATATGAAAAGGAATTAGCCACCACCCTAAAGGATCTCGAACACTTGCGCCACCTGGTCGAGTACTACAAGAGCGCTACGCAGACCGTTGTGTATCTAAAAAGTGATTTCAACTAAGTGTATGACGAGTTCAAGAAATAAAGACATTTTTTGACCGTGAATTTAGTCGAGTTCTAGGAAGACACTCTCATGGAACTCACAATGTGTAAGGAGATGGAGCGATGGCATGAAAAATCACATCAAGCGGTAGAGAGGCTTGAATATATTGGGGTAGTTTAGCAAGGTCGGGAAAAGGAAAGACATGGAATTCGTCTGGTAGGAAAAAGTAGTGTCGACCGCATGAAGAAATCACCCGAGTACTGAGCTAAGATGTCCCAGGACCCACACCGAGAAATCTAAGAACAATGGGCCAAGTGCCAAAAACACTGGGGTAAAATTAATACAGTGATGAAGGATGTCGTTCTCCCCAAATTCGGCACCCCTGATGAATTTATCAACCTGAGTGACATGTTCAAGATACATGCCGAGAAAGACTCAATATAGGCTAAAGAGTGTGAAAAGGTCACCGATGCAAAACCAGGGCAAGTGGAACAATTTGCGGAATGCTCGATCAGAGCTCAAGCCATGCTACAATGGCTGAACTCCAGTTTGGTAAAGTATCGAGCGTGCATAGTGGATATCAGAGGAGTATATGCTGCCCCAAAGGAACATCACAAATTCCCATGGGCTCAAACCTGTGAAGATCTGTTTATCAGTTGATCTAAATATAAAAGAAGTCACCCTTTTGAAGAGACATCTCGGGTGGACTATTAAAGAAATTGTTGAATGACCATGCCACGTGGTGATTTTTGTTTGGATCAAACTATATTTAGCCATTAATTATAGTTAAAACTTTATATTATAAATAGGGACATTGACCAATGAACAAACGTCGATGGTTGTTGTAAAAAATCTTTCTTTTTGGTTGTTGATAATTATTTTGAGACTGCTATGAATTGAGAAGTTCTTCTGGACCAAAGAAAATCTATTTTCATCATATGTATGTGATTGGAGTTGGAGAAGAATTACTTCCTATCCTGTTCCATGAATGATGCAGTAAATGAGTAAGAGCAATTAATTCTGTTGTCAAGTTATCTGGTGCAATGTTTTGATGTTCTTTGCTTAATGATGAAGATAAATCGTTGTGTTGTTATGTGATGAATGTTATGGTAGATGAATTATTTTTCTTACCATGATCCCGATTACATATGTGTTTTATTTCTGTTAATTAGCTTCTCTCAGACAGTAATTGGACGCTCATTTGGTTAATGTATTAGTACTAGGCCCTTTTTCATAGGATCACTATATGCATGTTTGATTAGTGGGTTATCCCAAGCTCAACCTCTTCCCAATAGTTAAAAATTTTGTCCTATTATTTTTCAAGTTGGTTTATACTTGCTTGCATCTCTCATACCAGTCCCACCCAAGAGAAATATAGAAAAAGAACTGTCCTAACTGAAGGGAGAGCCTTCACAAGAAAACACAAAGCCCATCGATAAATTGGTTGGATCGCAAGATCTGGAGAACCATTCCATTTCAAATGTTGTAGAGTCTAATTGGGCCTCGGTGGCGGGTTTGGTTCCTACTGTTGAGTCAAGGGATTTAAGACCCATCAATAGGATGGTATGTATCCAAGCTATTTCATAGATGTTTAAAATTTCCCCTTTATATAGGTGGAGGTGATGTGATTACATTTTTAATGTGGAGAAAATTATATTTTTCTAAATTTATATTTTATTAAATATATTTCTTTTCCCTTAGTTTTTTGATAAATTATAAATAATAATAATAATAATATTTTATTATAACATAGTCCCCGAGGTGTAGGACAGTCGGTGACGGAGTGTGTTGTTAAGCCACTTTGTGATGTTAAAGTCACCGGTTCGAAACCTGCGGGGACAAAAAATCCAACCATGTTAAGGTTTGGTGTGGCTCAGGCCGGGTGCGATCCCCAGGTGATTTTGACCGCTTAGATGCCCCTGAGTCGCGGTTTCTCAAGCCACAGGTTAATCGCATAGCCAACAGGTCTCGCACAAATTAACAAAAAAAAAAAAAAAAAATTATTATAACATTA
>ML782246.1:6599-19049 GCA_009831015.1 Picea engelmannii
TTTATAAAGGGCATAATTTCAGCCCCCTCGGTTTAATGCTTTGCTTCTGTCTTCTACTATGCTCACAGTTTGTGAGATTTTACTCATGTATGAACTCTTTGTCATTTTTTCGAATTAGCTCAGGGAAAAGATGGGACTCGTTCCCCAAGACCCCACAGACTTGGGAAGCATTGCCACTGGTTTTTAAGTATTGTATTCCTCTTTTGCTGGTAATAGCTCTGTGCAACCATGCCTTTGTAACAGATTTGTGGCTTTGCCAGTTTTAATACAAACCCCTCTACTCGTTACTGTCAAAAAAAATAAAGGTTTGTATGAGATATAATGTTTTTATTGATTGTTTTTTTCAAGGTGACAAAATTTATTATAATTAGGTTATTAATTGGTAGTGAGGACAATTAATATTGGCTATTATGAAAAAATGCAAGTTGATTAAGTTGATTTATCACCATTGTTCTAGAGAAAAAACACAACACCTAAAATAACCCAGTATTGGTTTGAAAGGGAACATAATTTCACTCTTACTAGATACCTATAGATAGCAGGGCATTAACCTATTTCTTTACATTTTAAATACAAGAACTCTTATCTATTTAAACTTAATTTTAAATCTTACTTCAAAACCAAAATTATAACTTCAACTGCCTATAGTATTCCCAAAATACCATTTAAAATATTATAAATTTATTCTTTTCATAACAAATAAAATCAATTATATTATTAATGCAATTAATCTTCTACATTTTCCTTATATAAAGATATATTTATAATTAAATATATATTTCCTTTTTAATAATTATATTTTAATAAATAATATTTAATTAACTTTTAAACAAAATAACTTTACACTGAAGGGTTGTGTATTCACACTACACTCCTTATTATAATGTAGTAAAAGTTCTTTGAATCCCAATCATTCTATATCAAAAGCTTCCATTTTAATAATTATATTTTAATAAATAATATTTAATTAATTTTTAAACAAGATAATTTTACACTGAACGGGTGTGTATTCACACTACACTCCTTATTATAAGGTAGTAAAAGTTCATGGAATCTCAATCATTCAATATGTAAAATCTTGAAACAAGTCAAATTTAAGTAAATTTAAGTAAGCTTAATGTAAATTTTATTTTTAGTTAAAAAGATTTGTAAATTTTTATTTTTTGATTAACTGAAATTTTAAATAAAATTATTTTATTTTTAAAATAGTTCAAATTTTATAAAAAAATATAAAAAATCTTTAAAAATTTGAATATTTTTACAAAAGTTTCATCAATATTTTATAGTTTGCATATTAAAGACTAGTGACATTTCTCAAAGTTTCTTCTAATATAAATTTTCATATTTAAAATTATTCCTAATAATGATATCAAAAATATCTACAAAAATAGATATAAACTTTAAGAAGTGAAGGTATTGAAAGTCAACCTACTCCTTAATGAGAGAACTTCCTTACAAAGGTGCTCAATGTGCGGTGTTGACTATAGGGTGGTTTAGGGTAGATCACTTCTGGCGGAGAACTATTCCCCTTAGGCTCTTAGTAGCTTTTATGGGCTACCAGATGAGGAGTTAGGAGTTTTTCTTTGTATTTTTTGTACTCGAAGCTCTTTAGCCTTTGATTTGGGGAGAGAATGCCACCTCTTTTTTAGCGGAGGACCTCGTATATGTATCTGTGTTTTAGTAGTAATTTTTTTCCATTTTTCTCTATCCCTTTTACTGCTCCTGAGTTTCAAAGTTACCTACTCATCTGCGTTGTTTATTAGCGAAGTTTTTTAACAACTTTTGATGGGATGCGAGTTTTTGGAGTGAGGTGAGGAGTTTTTCTAGACAATTGGGCAGTGGTTTTATCCATTAGAGCTTTCCAGGTGTTCTATGGTGAGTCTTGCCTATCAGACTTCTTTGGACTGATCCCAAGATGGGGGGCCTCCTCACTAAATGTTTTTCTTTATTACATTGGGGAGTAAACAACTAGTAGTTGAGGTGAGTTATTTCTGCAGGGTTAGGTGGAAAACTTCGTTTTGAGGGAGAAGCTTCCGGATGGAAGTTGAGGTTAGCGCACTAATGGGTTCCTCTAATGAGGCTATCTAGCACAGTGTCGGTCTTTTCGCATCGGTGGAAGGGCTTAGTGCGAGTACATCAAGGAAGAACTGGCAGCAAAATACATCTCCTTCTCTACATAAGTTAGACACGTTGCTCTAGGAAAAACATTCTCATCCATTTCTAGATCCTTTCTCGTCTCGAGTGTGCACTACGACTGGTTCTGAAGGCCTGGGAGTTATTAGGGAGGCTATTGGAGCTCGACCTAAGGAGGTTTCGGGTCCGAGCGCTCAGGGGAGAACTGTCAAACGAGCAAAGCCATGGAGTACAAATCGAACAAAGCATAGACTGGTAATGTTGTCGAATGTTGGTCTTAAGGACACTTGCACAATGGCGTTAACGGTTTTGGTGGGGCACCTGTCCTATCAGTCGTTGTGTAACATTCCTTTACCTGTTTGGGTTGAGGAAGCCTAGTCTTTCGTTCTGGGTTATTCTCTCGAGATCCTTTACTTGACGAGTGGTTGACTTGGTTTCCTCTTAAATAAAACGGAAGACACTATCCTCATTCTGGAAAAACTGTGGGTGGTGGACAGTTGCAGCCTTATGCTAAAACAATGGAGGGTCGGATTCGATCCACGCAAAGATTGTTTCCAACGTAGACATTTGTGGGTCCCGCTTCTGGGTTTTCCTCTACAACTTTGGAACCGAAAATATTTGGAAGCTATCGGGAACGATTTGGGTAGGTTTATAAAGGTGGATGACTCATTGTTGAATGATCCAGACATAAGGTTATGCATGGTCTCAGTAGAGATAGATATTCATGATGGCCCACTGAAATCTCTTGAGATCAAGTGGAGGGGATGCTTGTTGATCCAGAGGTTTGATTACCTTGGTATACCTTTCATATGTTCTCGTTGTCATAGGACGGGGCACCTGCGTAGGGAGTGTAGGGAACCCGTGGAAGAGGATGACTCGAAGGATTCTTTGCTTCAGAGTCTGAATCGAGAATATTTTACAACGGTGGAATCATTTGCGGGTGGTTGGTTTACGTCAACACTTGAGCCTCCCTCTCCGTTAGTGCATGGGGACACCTTCACGGGTAAGATGAAGAGCATATGTCTTTTATTTTTTACTTCTTTATCGGCATGGGAAAAGGATTTATTGGACTAGGATTTTGGGGTGGTTGAGGATAGAAGGTCATCGTCTCCCATTGTTTCGACCTGTGTTTCTTTGTTAGTTGGTAGGGGTGGTACCTCCTGTTTATACTACTCTGGGTAGGGAGACTAGGTCGGAGACTATGGGTGATAATATTCTTCCTTCTTCCCCTCTTGGCGACTGTAATTCCTTGTGGAGCCTTAGATTCTTCTAGTGATCTGGGGAGGGCAGGTAGTCTTGACCCTAGTCACCTACCTACTGACCCGAAGGCTTTCAGAATGGATAAGGCCCCTACTACAGTTTTGGATTTGACTTCTCCTTTCATCTTCGTCTTTAGAGAACCTGAGCTCAGGGATAAATCCCTAGGCGATGTTTTGGAATCTTTGGTACATACCATTAAAGAGATCCAACAACCTGTACCTATTCCTACTTTTCAGGGGAGAACTGTTGTTTGTTCGAAAAGTTCTAGTCACTCTGCTAGTGTGCCACAGAGGGCCGGGTTTAGAAATTTCTCCGATTAAAACTCGAAGTGCTAGAAAAAAATCCATTACTGTACCTACAACACCAGATCTAATTTTTGTGACTACTTCAGAAAACCGGGCCTTTAGAGGCATGAAAGCCCTGGCTAGGGAAAAACAATGATTATGTTTTCCCTTAACATCAGAGGGGTAGGCTCCCCCATGAAAGTCACCTCCTTACACATAGTACTTTCTAGAACTCTTCCTGACATTATTTTTCTACAAGAGACTTTGGTGGATGCAAAAAAGGCTAGGTCTTTTATGTGTTCGCTTCACCCTGAGTGGGCTATATGTGTTGTGAGCTCTGTAGGAAGGTATGGAGGCTTACTGGTGGCTTGGGATCCTTTAAAATTTGACCTCTCTTCTTACTTAAGCTGTGGTGGTATATATTTGACAGGTACTTTTGTAGAGAAAAAGAAACAGATTTCCTTTCTAAATATTTATGGACCATGTGTTGACAAAAGCGATTTTTGGATTAAAGTGGTTGATAGTGGCATTCTAGCTCACAATAATCTTATAGTCATTGGGGACTTCAATCTTAATTTGAGTACTGGGGAAATTTGTGGAGATTCAACATAGCCAGATCCACTGGCATATTTCTTTAAGGAAATGTTTATGAACATAGGACTGGTGGATATTCTCCCTGATGTGCTTGCATCGACATGGGGGAATGGTAGAGTGGGCTTGGATAACATCTCTAAAAGGTTGGATAGAGTTTTCATATCGACTGAGTTTTTGAAGGCTTCTGGTCTTCATCGGTCTTGGGTTGCATATCCATTTCTATCAGATTATGCACCAGTCATACTTCAATTGGATCAAAGCATTCATACACCAGCTTGGCCATTCAAATTAAATTCGACATGGATGCACGATTTGGAATTTTCCCGTATTGTACATGAGACGTGGAAGGATCCGACTTTTCTAGAAGAGACAGATGTTCAGAAGAGATTGGTTGCAAAATTAAAATTGATCAAACAGAGAGTTAAGAAATGGGCCTAACAACAAAGAACTACAATTTTTTTAAAACTAGATAAGATGGAGGAGGATCTATTGAAGTGCTATCAGGAGAAATCCAGGGGTTAGTTAAGAAGGGAGGATGAGGAACATATCAACTCCTTATAAATTGAGTGGAGTAATCTATTGTTGGTAGAGGAATAACTCTGGAGATAGTGGAGCTGAGCTACCTGGATCAAAAGTGGTGATCAAAACACTATATATTTTCACTATTTTGCGAGCTTTAAAAGAAACAAAAAACACCTCTGGGAATCATAGGATGAGAATGGCCATGTCCATGTGGGAAATGAGGCGATCTTAGCAGAGGCTCTGAATTTTCTTAAAGGGTCCTCTGCAAAGGTAGAGACACTTATTGCAGATCAGGTCTCCTTAGCCAGCCTCTTCCCTCGTTTTGTTTCTGAACAAGACACACTTCGCCTCGAAAGTCTGTGTAAGAAGGAGGAGTTATGGGATGTTCTTAAATCCTTTGCTAAAGAAAGAATCCCAGGACCAGATGGCTGGATAGTGGAGTTTTTTGTCCACTTTTTTGAGCTGGTGGGGGATTAGTTGTTGGATGTGGTTGAGGACTCTAGGAGCAAGGGTGTGGTAACAAAATATATAAACTCTATATTTTTGGTCCTCATCCCAAAAGTCAACAAGCCTATGACTTTTGGGGATTTCACACTGATTTCTCTATGTAACTTGTGCTATAAAATTATAGCAAAAATTTTTGCCAATAGGATCAAACCAATTCTCTCTCGATCCCGCTCGGAAGAGAAATTGGGGTTTTTAAAAGGGAGACTGATTCTATATGATATCACAATGGCTCAAGAGTGCTTACACATCATTAAGAGAAAAAACTTACAGGCCCTGATTCTGAAGCTTGACTTAAAAATGCATATGACTGTATCAATTGGGATTTTCTTAGGCTGACTTTAATTCAAATGGTGTTTGATCTGATGACTACCAATTGGATCATGAGCTGTGTGATTAGTGCAACATATGCGGTCCTAATTAATGGTGAGACTTCACCCTTTTTTCAGAGAGGTAGAGTGTTGAGACAAGGGTGTCCCTTGTCTCCATTATTATTCATTTTGGTAATGGAGTGTCTCAGTTTATTGTTAAAAAAGGGCATGAAGAGGGGAATTTAACTGGCATCAAGGTATCTAGAGTCGTAAGGATCCTACATCTTTTTTTTGCAGACGATGTTCTATTAATGACCAGAGCTTCTTTAACAGAATGGAAGGTGATTGATGAGCTTATAAAAATTTTATTTCGTGCATCGAGTTTGGAGAGAAATATGTCCAAAACAATTGTCCATTACTCTGGCATTCAAGGCGACCATTTAAAAACTTTCATGGAGTTCTTCCCGTTTAAATTAGTGGATCTCAAGATTAGATTCAGATACCTGGGATATTTCCTGAAAGTTGATATTTATAAATCTGAGGACCGACTGTGGCTTATTTCAAAGTTTGAAAAAAGGATAGATCATTGGTGTAACATGTGGCTATCCCTTGGTGAGCGATACATACTCATTAAAGCGGTCTTGGAAAGTCAACCGGTATATTGGATGTCTCTGGTAGCGATTCTTAATTCAATACTAAACAAGATCATACAACTTACTTTCAATTTCCTTTGGTTGGGCTGCAGTGGTAAAAATCATTTTCACCTCTATAGGTTGGAAGACATACTAGCTAAACCGAAGATTTTCGGAGGTTGGGGCTTGAGGAATATTTTTATCTTTAATAGTGCTTTGACGGTGAATACTTTGTGGTGAGTATTGATGAATCAAGGAATCTTGCACTCTGTCATCAAAGATAAATATTTACCCTATACTTCAGTAACCACCTGGTTTAGATCTGCCTCTTCTAGTATGTTTGTTTCTTCAACGACCTGGAAACATCTTTTGAAAGCTTTACCGATCATAGCTTAGTGGTTGAGATGGAGTTCAGGTTCAAGACAATCGATCAACATTGGTAAAGATATGATTTTGGGTCTGGGGCCCTCTGCTCTCCTGTCTCCAACACTCATAACATAATTAACACACATAAATATTACTCTTTTATATCAGGCTAGTGGAGGAGCGAGTTCTGACCAGCATGGCACACTCTTGATAGATAGTCATGAACTTGCACCCCAAGGGGATTTGTCTATAGAATGGGACAGATACTGCAGGGATTTATCAAGAACTGGTATATTTCTGCAGGATGAAGATGATGAACTTTTCTAGACTAGAGGTGATCAATCTGGAGTTTTATCGGTTAAGAATGTCTACAGAGCCATAGCAAGGATTAAATGGTCGATTCATTTAGGGGGATGGAGAAAATATTTATGGAATTGGCATATTGCTCTAAAAATTAAACTTTTCTTGTAGCTTGCAATGGAAAATAAGATTCTCACTTGGGACACTCTACTTTCCAAGGGTTGGGAAGAGCCTAGCTACTCTATATTATGTTATAGGGGACTAGATTTAGTTAGTCACTTGATGATCACCTGTGTATTTAAAAGGCAAGTGTGGTCCCAGATCTTAAAGGTCATTAATATAAGAAATGATTGGGAGGGCACTAACTTGATTATATGTTATGATAAGTGGATCTCACAGACTTCATAATTTTCTACTCTGCCAGTTATAGTTTGTTGGAACATTTGGATGGAGTGTAATAGAGCCATTTTTTAGGATAGAAACCCAATTGTTGAATCAATTTTTTTCAAGTCTTGTGGCTCTTTTAATAAACCATCAGTGACTATGCAGGTGACTCTACCTCGAACCATTCAGTCTATTCAAATGACAGGGGAAACTGTGGGTTATTTTGATGGAGTTACACTAGCAAATGGTACAAATAGTGGGGTTGGGGGAGTGATTAAACTCAGTGATAAATCCTCCATCACATGGACTTGTAACTGTGGCCCTGGCACCAACACAAGGGCATAATTCCTAGGAGTTCGAGAAACTCTCCTACTGGCCCTAAGATTGCATATATACAATTTACAAGTTCTGGGAGTCTCAAAAATAATTATTGACTGGTGCAACAACAGAGGGAAGCTATAGGTAATTTCTCTAAACTGCTAGAAGGTCCGATTTAGAGAGCTAATCCAATTTTTTCAGCAAGCTCAACTTTAGTCATATCTACCGAGAATTTAATATGGAGGCTGAGAAACAATTAAAAAAGGCGCTCAAGATACCAGAAGGAAAATTATTCTATTCACAATGGGAAGATGGAAATGAAGGGCCTACTATGGCTATAAATATATGAATTATATTAGAGCATCTACTTTTGGAGACATGAACTTTTTGGTATTTTTGTCTATGATCAATCTCATGTAACTGAGGTTAGGAATGCTTCAACACTATAGGGGAGAGTAATTGATGTGGATTTTTGTGTGAGACAGAGTTCATCTGATATACTTGTTGTCTGAATAGGAGGGAAGAACAAAATTTCCTGGGAATTTTAAATATTATCGGCATTTGTAAACAATTATATATTTTATATAATGAGAAATTTTTTCACTTGAAAAAAATAAAGTCTTAACAAAAAAATCTTACTTTTTGTCCAACCTAAGTAGAAATTTTCTCAAATTAGTGATAAGCAATCTATAGTTAAATGCATATTTCTTTTTACTAACTATGTTTTTGGTGTTTTTTCGTAAATTCAATAATATTTACAAATTTAAAAAATAATAACTATTTTGTAGTTTTTTTCATAATAACATATAGTTTTTATGTTAGAAAGAGTTGTAATCAATTTGGACAATTATGAAATACAAAAAATTTAAAATTAAACTTTCATCAAAGCCATATTTCCAAAATATATAGAGTTGTCTTTTCACACTTACACTTCTTAAGGCTTATATAGTTTTATTACAACTTTTACATAAGTGTAAGTGATAAGCAATAACCAAAAAAAACTTACTTTTTGTCCCACCTAAATAGAAATTTTATTAAATTACAAAAATATAAGTGATAAGCAATCTATAGTTAAATGCATTAATTAAATTACAAAAGTATAAGTGATAAGCAATCTATAGTTAAATGCATTAACCACTCTATAGTTAAATTACATAAGTATAAGTGAATTTTTTCTCAAATTACATGAGTATAAGTGATAAGCAATGTATAGTTAAATGTATTAACCAATCTATAGTTAAATGCATATTTCTTTTTACTAACTATGTTTTTCGTGATTAAATGAATATTTCTTTTTACTAACTATGTTTTTCGTGAATATAGTAATGTTTATAAATTTAAAAGATAATATCTATAATAAGTATTTTATAGTTTTTTTCATAATAACATATAATTTTTTTTATATTAGAAAGAATTTATAATTAAATATAATTATGTTTTTCCTGAATATAATAATATTTACAAATTTAAAAGATAATATCTGTTGGCGACGGAAGTCCCCCTGGATTGCAGTAGGAGCAGAGCTTGACGCCCATCAGTTTATGTCACGATTTGTGTATAAAAGGGGTGATCGAATGGAAGTAAACTCAAAACGATATTGTTTCAACTTCGAAACTAGGCCAGGCATGCATGGGCAAGTGAGGTCTTAGATAAACTTCAGACAATGAGTTGTAGTAAGGGTGAGTAGGGGGAAGACTTGTATCAGAGAGATGCAAAGGTCTGTCGTAAACATCAGGTTTCTAACAGACTGTAGGAGAAGGCATATAAACGCAAGATATTCTTACATTCAAAAGCAAAAAACTAGAGAATACAATAATGGCACAATAAATCCTTTATCATAACATAATTGCCAATAATTCATGTGAATCAGTCGATCACGAACTCTCTCAATATGAGATGAAAACTTAGACGGAGTAAGAAAGACTGTCTGTCATAAAACAATAAATCTCACATACAGATGCATAACCAGAGAGCTAGAATGTCTATTCAAACTTTACAATCAGGAGCTTCACTCTACCATCGATGATTACAAAATACCAAGACTGAGTCTATATACTCGAATAAAATCACCTAACAGAGGCGTGCTTAGTTATCCAAGGCGTGGTGTCCCTTCAGTCAAACTTGGACGGATATTCTTCGTTAGACGCCACCTTAACTACACATGGCTCCTGCAAGGGGAGTAGCTGAGCCATTAAGTGTCGAGTTAGCGTGTGCAGACCTCTCCGGCTAGTCGAGGACTCGACATGGCTTCTTTGGAAAAAATTGGTACACAGGACCCTCTCTGGCAGGCATCTTTCCAGATCCTCCATACCTTACACTTAATGAATGAGGAGAGGTTTCAACCACCCCCTCTCAATTTCATTTACTCCAATCAAGAACCAGGATTGAGGTCGAATCAGATGGCACCTGAAGATCGCGATAATCCCTTCTGTGAATAAAATCGACGCCTTTGGCCCCCTATGTACAGCCTTTTCTACTCTTTCTAGTGACCACGGGCCATGACCCTATCCTTAACCTCAAAGGAGCTTTCGACGCTTCAGGGTTCGGGGCTTCGAGATGTGAAATGACGAGGAGCGCTTACCCCTCGAACTACCACGCGTCCTTTTGGATGGATGGCTAAGATTATGTCTTCGGCACTGACACTATGAAAATCCCGAAGGGCCCCACCCGTGGCTCAGATCATGCGCTGAATGTCCTCCTGATCAATGGTCTTGATCCTTTCGGGATTTCTTGCGCCCGGAGTTCACGATGCGCTTCTTCCTCGAAATCCCGATCGACTAAACTGCGAAAGCACGGATGTGCGCCGCGTGTCCTTTAGATGAACGACCGAGATAGCATTTTTTATTTAAAAGGGGGCTGCCTTCATTCCCAGGCTCGCTTGACGTGACCTAGTGCTGGGACCGTGGGCTCATCTCCAAAGGTGCCTTCGGCATTTCGTCGATCGACAATTTCAGCTGCAGTGAATGTGAGGTCCCTTGTCTCCTAAAACGTCAATCCCCGAAATGCCGACTGACTGCCACCTGTCCCAACTGGATCGGACGACCCAGATTTGTAATATAGGTGCTATCCATTGCGCTAATCCCGACGCAACTCTGTTAACTGGGATTCCCCGTCGACCATTGATCTGCTTTGCCAATTGATCCTTGCCGCTGAAATCAGACTGCTCGCTCGCTTGATTTTTAAACCCGAAATGGACTTCTCCTATGGGTTGCACTTGGCGCTTAGGTTGTGGCCTTGGACTAGAATGCATTTGATGGGTTTTCACACCCCCCTTTCTTCGCATTCTGCATCAAGGGTCTGAAATTGGGAAAAAACACCCTACTTGCAAGAATTGGTGCTAACAATATCTATAATAAGTATTTTATAGTTTTTTTCATAATGACAGAGGGGCTATTCATACCCTCGTTAGCGAGATAGTCGATGCCTTCGACGCGTCTGTGCTTTTCCACATCATGGGAGGTTGAGTCTATTATTTCTTCGAAACCTTGGATGAATAGGACCGCACAAACAAAAAGAATTATCCTTTACAGGACCCCCGACCTTTCTATTTCCTTTCTTAAAGAGGCTTTCAAGAGGATGCGCTTCAGGTACGGATCTTTCGTTCCATTTGAACTACTTGACCTATCTTCTTTATTCGTCTTTATCTGACATAGTTGGTCTTACGCTTAAAGATGGGTGTGCCCATTTGGTAGAAAGGTTTTCGAAAGGAAAGTCCATTTCAAACTATACTGGGATTTGACTAAGAGGATTCCAGATTTTCATCCTTTTCTTTCTTGATTCCCACCTTTTCATCGCCCAGATAACCTGTTGGGACTTGTGCTGACAAAGATTCAATACAGACACTGGTTCAAAACCTATAAATATTTGATTTATTGGCCTAATATTTCACCTGTAGGTTACCACTTATTTCAGATAATAGATATCGTTCGACAATATGCGTAGAGTCCATGACAATATAAAATGTCAGTTTGTTAGTTTAGAGGTTTGGCTGTAGCGAACAGAGCAACAAGGCTTTCTTGTTCCGATCCTTCGAGTCTAAGGGGTGGGATGTACTTAAACTCTTCATATCATACGGCCTTACAGGGGTGGGTTCCCCTATCCATTTACAGCAGGTGCGATCTCTACTTTAATCCTGTTGTCGGCTTTTCTCTCTGTGGGTGGTCAGCGTAAAATCTTCTTATCGAGCCTTTAAGACCAAGGTTATCTCCCCCAGTTTACTTGGAGAAGACCGCTCAGTGCGTTTCCATTTTCCTCCGATAGCGAGCACCCATTTCTTTCTCCTCTTCAGATGTGTAAAGCTTTGGGAATTCCACTTACCACACGGGAAAAAAGTCTTAGTCCACTGGGATTCATTCCTTCCTTTTCGAGAGCTTGTTTACCTTGATCCAGCTGCAACACTAGTTATTGGACATATATATGGCAAGGATGTTGGGGGTGTTGCTTCAATGGGATATGCTTCCATCGTTTTAAGTGTGTAGGCTATCAATTGTACATGTGGTTGCATAAAAAACCTAACCTCTCGGGACAATGACTATCTCGAGGCAAAAAATAGGTTCATTTTACTGGGTAAGTACGAAATGCATGCATAGGTCATTATTACAAATGCTGCCCCGCCGTGGGATAGAGGGGGAATAACTGAACTAGTTTGGTTCTTTCCCCGGCCTGGTCATGATATTGACTTTGATGCCGGTTCTACCTATGTTAAATTTTAAATTAAAATAAAGTACCAAGGAAAGTGTTTCTCTTCCCTAGGCGCCTAAGGGGGAGAAATTGCCGAAAGTGGGTCTTAGTCAAATTAATTTGTGAGATGCAAATTAAAAGATAACTTTATGATTAAAGTGA
>ML782246.1:34225-138103 GCA_009831015.1 Picea engelmannii
TTTCTGTTATTTGTTGCATACACACATATAAACACATCTAAAAGGTAGATCAACAAAGTGTTTGACGAAATACCTCACTCAGAAAAAGTTTTAAAAAGACACCAAAACAGTGATGATCCTTGCATAATGGCTTGGGATCATTACAACCTCTACCTATGCCGGATTATTTATTGTTGTTTCATGGTAAATTAGGTCAACCGGATCTTCATTGGAATATGGTTCGACCAGGCAAGTCCAATATGGAGATCTAAATACCTAGGCCCCTTGGCACAAGTTCTCGATCTCTAGGTCTCCATCGCCCTTTACTCTGCTGACTTTGTTCCATTAATTGCCTGTGCTGCTTTTGTGGGAGATCATCATAAATCATGTGGATAACTATAGAAATCCAATCGCTATAGAAACAGGATAGTCGATCGCCAATCTAACTCCAAGCGAAGTGAAAGCCCATAGTTTACTTGACTTCCAAGCAATGTCTATAGTCCATAAGGCCATACTAGCCAGGACTAGCTGTTACTAGCACGGATATGATGAGACCAAGGGCATACATACCCTACCATCAAAATTACTAACTTATGGCAGAAAGTCGGGAAGCTAGTCCCTAGAGACAATTGATGACGTGAAGCCGATCGCAACAACTAGATCTAGATCAAACGCAACTTAAACTAGATAATTCCAAATTGAATCTATTCGATCTAGATCAACAAAGTAAAAAGATGAAAGGTTGTTGTGGAGATCCTGAGAATCTCCACCGATGAGTGGAATGTACAAATTATCGGGACCCATCCAATAAAGAACGTTAGTTACAGACTGCTTGTGAATCGAGACGATAGTTGTTCATATATATACGTGAAAGCACAATCATGGGCTCTGTACCTCTGAGAATGGGATAAATAAGAATTGTTGAGTTGGGTAGACCGGGTCAATTTGTTGGCCAAAAGCCGTTGTGACCGAGTGCAGCCAACAGTGATTTATAGATAAACTCCCCATTCTATGAGGGTAGGTCCAATAATTGGCTTTTGGTAAGTTAGAAGTTCTATGAGTTAATCAAATGCGATTGGTTCATTCCGTAATCACTGACAAGAGACCGTTCATAGATACTAAATCGAGGTAGACCAGGAAATAAGAAAGTGGCTAAACCCCTAGTAGCAACCCCGATGCATTCCGATCTTTCTCTCCTATATCAATCTCCAGCTCTAGTGGTCGGTTCGATACAAACACACTGACTACTCGCTCGTGTAGCCGCTCATACAAGATATATGTGATACCTTATCAAATTGAAGCAAGTCATCAGTAGTATGCGCCACCCCTACCAAAGTAGTGAGAGTACCTCCCTACCTTAAGGTAAGTGAGGTAAGAGTCGCTGCCTAAGGAAATGTCCATGTGGGCGAATCAAAGTTCTTATCACCGACAGTCTCCCTTACCCCGAGAAGATATAGAGTCATATTGAAAGATATCACTGCTTGAGTGTAATCCCTATAGAAGGTGGTTAATTTAGATAGGTTGTGAATATATATAGCCTCGGGTTCATCTAGCAAGCAATCAAACGAAATAGGTTGGTCCAAGAAACAATGGCTAGTCGAATCAAAATAGAAAAAATTGAGTAAATAAAACTTAGCTGTGTGGTGTGTTCTAGTAAAAAATGATATATTGCTCATTCGGGTCCAAAACTCTCTTTTTTTATTTAGTCAACTTGCTTAATTCTAGCATGTCTCTTCGGAGTAATCTTCCCTTCATGTCTCCTCCGTCCCTCTCTTTTCACCTTCTTTCTTTTTCCAGCTAGCTTCTTTCTTTCTGGCATTCCAAGCTAGCTTCTCGGTTGTTAGGCAGCTTGAGTGTTATTCTAAAGTGAGCCCCCCCACCCACGTCTAGCAGGCAGGGCACCGGTCCTACCTACCTATCCCAAATCAATGCAACACTTGACCCATGCCCTCTTTCTTCTAAGCCAACAACACCCCCACCTAGTGCCTTAATATGCAAGGAATATTCGAACGAAGTCGGTTTAGATTGAGCCTTTCTTTATATATGTTATTTCTTTATACTACCTTTGAGTGATCGTAATTTATCAAGACGATTTTTCTCTTTAGATACGGTTGAGATCCTTTATAACACTTTTTAGAGAGGTGGGGGAGATGATTTAGAACCAACCTTGGTTTTTGGGACAATTCTTTAAAACAATGAAAGTTTGCCCAACGTGTTCGAAAAAGTTGATACAGATAGACATACAGGAAGGAGGACAAGCTTCAGACCATCCAGACCCACATAGGAGGACGAGGTTTTATGCGTGTGTATCACCCCACTCAGGAGACGACATTGAATTAAGAATGCTCTCTAAACTCTTAAAGACCAGACTCACCACTTCTTAAAGCCAAGCCCTGCAACCCACTTCTTAAAAATAGCTGCTTTTAGAACCTCTTAAGAGCCCGGGATTGATTCCTTACCTTAACCCATCTCTTCTTCCTTTTCCTTTTCAGATTAAGATCCTTAAATAAAGAATATCAATACAACATTCTTTCATAATGACATATAGTTTTTATGTTAGAAAGAGTTGTAGTAAATTTGGAAAGTTGTGAAATACAAAAAGTTTAAAATTAAACTTGGGTCAAAGCCATATTTCCAAAATATATAGAGTTGTCTTTTCTCACTCCTTAAGGTTCATATAGTTTTATTACAACTTTTACATAAGTATAAGTGATAAGCAATAAACAAAAAAAAAATTACTTTTTTTCCATCTAAATAATTTTTTTATTAAATTACAAAAATATAAATGATAAACAATCTATAGTTAAATGCATTAACCAATCTATAGTTAAATTACACAAGTATAAGTGTTAAGCAATCTACAGTTAAATGCATATTTCTTTTTAATACCTATGTTTTTCGTGAATTTAATAATGTTTATAAATTTAAAAGATAGTATTTATTTTATAGTTTTTTTCATAATAACATATAGTTTTTATGTTAGAAAGAGTTGAATTTATTTTATAGTTTTTTTCATAATAACATATAGTTTTTATGTTAGAAAGAGTTGTAGTCAATTTGGACAGTTGTGAAGTATAAAAAGTTTAGAATTAAACTTTGGTCAAAGTCATATGTCGAAAATATAAAGTTGTCTTTTCACACTCCTTAAGGCTCATATAGTTTTATTACAACCTTTACATAAGTGTAAGTGATAAGCAATAACAAAAATATCTTACTATAGTTTTATTACAACTTTTACATAAGTGTAAGTGATAAGCAATAACAAAAAGATCTTACTATTTGTTCAACTTAAGTAAAAATTTTCTCATGATAAGCAATCTATATAATTAAATGCATTAACCAATTTATAGTTAAATACATATTTCTTTTTACTAACTATATTTTTTGTAAATATAATAATGTTTACAAGATAATATATATAATAAGTATTTTATAAAAAAAATTAGTTTTTTTTATATTAGAAAGACTTGTAGTCAATTTAGACCATTGTGAAATACGAACAGTTTAGAATTAAAATTTGGTGAAAGCCATATGTCGAGAGTTGTCTTTTCACACTCCTTAAAGCTCATATAGTTTTATTACAAACTCATATAGTTTTAAGATTCCTATAGTTTTATTACAACTTTTCCTATAGTTTTATTACAACTTTTACATAAGTATATGTGAAAGTGATAAACAATAATTTTTATTTTTATTTTTGTCCATAAATTTTTTCTCAAATTAAATAAGACTTTTTGTTCAACCTTAGTAATTTTTTTCTCAAATTACATAAGTAATAAACAATTTATACCAATCTATAATTAAATGCATATTTTTTTTAGTAACTATGTTTTTCCTAAATTTAATAATGTTTTCAAATTACATAAGTAATAAACAATTTATACCAATCTATAATTAAATGCATATTTTTTTTAGTAACTATGTTTTTCCTAAATTTAATAATGTTTACAAATTTAAAAGATAATATCTATAATAAATATTTTATAGTTTTTTTTATAATAACATATAATTTTTATATTAGAAAGAGTTGTAGTCAATTTGGACAGATGTGAAATACAAAAAGTTTAGAATTAAACTTTGGTGAAAGCCATATGTCCAAAATATATAGAGTTGTCTTTTCACACTTCTTAAGGCTCATATAGTTTTATTACAACTTTTACATAAGTATAAGTGTAAGTGATAAGCAATAACAAAAAAATCTTTTTTTTTTTCAATTTAAGTAAAAAATTTCTTAGGTAAATTTAAGGCAACATGAGGTTCTGCAGAATATGGATATGTAGAGATTTCATGGAATTGTACATTTCTACAAATACTAACTTTTGTTTTTTGTAGCTTTGGGCAGGTATTCTCACATGCCCTAGGTGTTGGGTATGTAGGAATCGTCATTGACACCTTGTCACACTTTCAGTTTGGTGAAAACGTCCTCAGAATGAAGTTGGGGCTTCATGTGATTAACGATGGACTTTATGCGTTTGTGGTGGGGCTTCACACCCACATGTAAGTCTAATTTGGAGATGAATTTGTGGAGGGGCTTCTCAAGTTGACCCCTAGACTTGTATAAAAGGACAGAAGATCATTGTGACATTTCAATGTGGAGAGACAAGTGCGAAAGATCTTGGAAATTTCAGTCTAGCATCTTTGGTGACCTCCTCCCTATATTTACAGTCATGGAGAGGGGTTGCTAGGCCTCAAGTCTACTAGTATTTTCTTGTTTTAAGCAGGTAACAAAGAGGAGGATAACTTGGCCATCTAAGGGAAGCAACTACAGGACTGTAGGAGCATGTTGAGAAGCTAGGAGAACCTAGTCACAACCCTAGAGGAGCTTGACCTACCCTCTTGGTGAATTGGCCTAGGGAGAATAGGCTACCTCTAGGTCTAGGGGACTCGACCTGTGGAGATTAAGCCTACAGCTAGTGCCTAGAGGGCTAGGGTAGAAGAGAATAGTGGCAACAGGTATGTAGGTGGATGGACAACATGCAAAAGAGGGATGTGGAAACTAGGAATAGGCTCGACCTAAGGGAAAAAGGGTGTCACGGGTCTTGGGACAGGCCTGGTAGCTTTGTACAATAAAGAAATATTACATAGAGGCTAGTGGTAGCTTGGCCTAGTGGTATATGAAAACAACCAAGTGGTGGGATAGTTCTGGGCAGTCTAAGGAGTTATTACAAGTGTACAAAAACAAGTCTAGAAGCTTGGAACAACAGTGAAATAGGAATGGACAACAATAATTGATGGAAAAATTGTGACAGCCTTGAGGGAAAACTTTGGAGCAGATTTTAGGGGCAGTCTTGGGAATCCAATGAGGGTTGTTATAGCTAGATAGAAGCAAAGTTTTGGACAACCATATGACAGCCTAAACCACCAGCAGTAACAACAAAACTTGAGATAGATTAAGGGCTAATGCAGTCAACAAGTTCTGGAACTATCTTTAGGTAGAGTGAGAGTTGTTACAACCAGGGTAATAACAACATTTTTACAACCTTTAAGGGATGGAGAAATCAATATCTTGGAAAACAAAGAAGTGCGAAAAGGACTCAACAAACATTTGAGCAATGAGTTGCAGAGGCAGTGGAGGGATTGAGGGGGCAAGGAATTCCCTAACCCTTAGCCTCAGGACAACAACACTAGCATGGAAACCAAGGAGGGTTTCACTAGTTTCTTGTAAGTTGTTTTGGCATTTTTCTTGCGTAAATATTGANAGTTGCAGAGGCAGTGGAGGGATTGAGGGGGCAAGGAATTCCCTAACCCTTAGCCTCAGGACAACAACACTAGCATGGAAACCAAGGAGGGTTTCACTAGTTTCTTGTAAGTTGTTTTGGCATTTTTCTTGCGTAAATATTGATCCATTTTCCCTGGTATGGGAGCCCATTAGTTCTTGGTTTAAGAACAATATATTTGAACATTAAATGCATGTGCACCTGTGTATGATCTAATTGCTAATTTATTTTTCGTTGTGCTAAAGTAGTTAGGCATCTTAGTGTGTTTATGTTTACATTTTAAATTGGGTAAATTTGTGTATGATTGTAGAGACGATAGACCATACCTCAGGTGCAGTTGAAATCTAACAATAAAATATTGAGTGAATGGATCAAATAACTTGTATTCTTTAAAATCCTCAATGTAGCCAACAAAAAATGCATTTATGAGATTTGGGATCCAACTTCTTTTGTTTTTCATTAGGAATATGAGCCCCACTTATAGCCAAATACTTTGAAATTGCTAATGTTTGGTCTTCTTCCACTCCACTTTTCTTCAAGAGTAATCTACAAAATAGGTTTAGTAGAAACCTTGTTCAAAATATAATTTGCACGAGAAATTGTTTTTTCCCAAAATATTTTCTTAAGACCTATTGAGTGCAACATACATCTAACCATTTCAACTAAAATTATATTTTTCCTTTCTACAACCCTATTTTGTTGAAGTGTGTAAGAAACAATGCTTTGATGTTTAATGCTATGCCTTGATAAATATGTTGCAAATTCATTTTTAGTGTACCTCCTCACATTATTAGTAAAAAGAGTCTTGATGTATTTTCCATATTCTTTTTCAACTAGGGGTTTAAATTCTTGAAATATACAAATGATTCACTTTTATGCTTAAAAAAATATACTCATTGTTTTCCTAATTGTAATGGTTAACGAAGGTGAGGAAGTAGAGAGTGTTAGCAACAATTCTTGTCTTGGGCCCGAGAGCATCCAGAGCTGCAGGTTGCACGAAGAACGCCCAAGCGTAGCATGTAAAGCCCCATTTCAGGCTAAAAATCAAGTGAGCGGGTGAAATTACATTGTCAATGGCCCAGATTCATCTATAAAAGCAGATCGACGGTTGGCGGGAAATCACGGTTAATGAAGTTGCGTCGAGGTTAGCGCAATGGATAGCGTCCATATTATGTGCAGGGAAAGATAGTAGCCGTCCATCCAGAAGACGCGTGGCGCGAGATCTAGTCGCGTCGGCATTTCGACATTCGGGGATTCGAAGGGTGAAGGTTCCTTGTTGTCCTATGTCTCGAAACCCCGAACCCCGAAAGCACCAAAGGCGCCCAAATTCGGGCCCGCAGTATTACAGGGCAATCTTAGCTGTCCACCCGCAGGAGACACCTGGCGCGCGATTAGGTTCCTCGTCTTTTCGCCCATCGCAATTCCAAGGCTAAAGGTACAACATCGTCGGGAGTTTTCAGAACCGTCAGATCTAGAGGGACGCGTGTCGCCAGATTAAGCCGTCTCGACATTTCGCTCATCGCAATTTCAAGAAACAGGGATCAACCCCTTCCTATTCACGAACGTCGAAAGCGCCTTTGAGAGTAAACACAGGGTCACAGCCTGTGGTCACTGGGGAAAGAAAGAGTTGCGCAAAAGGGGCCAAAGGCGTCGGGTTTCAGTCACAGAGAGGCCCGTAAGAACCTCTAGTTGCCATCGGCGCTGACCTCGATCCTGGTCTGCGCTTGGAGTAAATGAAGGCAAGAAGGGGTGGTTGAAACCTCTCCTCATTCATTAAGTGTGAGGCATGGAGGGTCTAGCAAGAGGTCTTCTCGAGGGGATCCTGTGTACCCGTTTTTCCAGAGAAGTCATGCTAAGTTCTCAACTAGCCGGAGGAGGTCTGCACACGCTAGCTCAGTTTTTAATGGTTCAGCTACTCCCCTTATAGGAGCCATGCATAGTTAAAGTGGCGTTTGAAGAAGGATATCAGTACGAGTTTGACTGAAGGGATACCAAGCCTTGGGTGACTGGGCACGCCTTTGTTAGGCGAATTTCTCTGAGTATATAAACTCAGTCTTTGTATTTTGTAAAGTATCGATGGTTGAGAAAGGCTCCCGATTGTAAAGTTTTGATGAAGCGCTGGTCGCTCTGGTTAATGTACAAGGCATTTGAGATTTCTTACTTTATGGATGTCAACTTCTTTTCCATCTCTTTGTTTACTATGTTATAACAGCTTGGAATTAGAGGATCCAGTCGAGTTGTAGCTGTTATAGGATGATGTAGGTTGGATCACTGTAACAGTTGCATTGTTTCTGATAAGTTCTTGTGATTTTCTCAACGCTGAAACAACTTGGAATTGAAGGATTCAGTCGAGTCACCCCTCAGCCCCTTGAAGCTCTAGACCGACCAAGAGGATCTTGGCTTCAGAGTTTTTCACCCTCAAGCCTTCGAAGGCCTATCGCCTGAGGCAGTCTTTCTCGCTCTTCTCACAAGTCTTCCATCTACCACACTTTAATCCACTTACTGACGAAAGTTGGATCAAGACCTCCCTTGCTTTCTACTTACCAGGCCCGGTTTCCTGAGTTAAAGCTATATTTTCTTGAGTCTTTACCCATCCGATCACCCCATTAAAAAAATCGTGACATAAACTGATGGGCGTTGGGCTCTGCTCCTGTAAGCAATCCAGGAGTGACTTCCATCGCCAACATTTCTGGCGCCATTGCCGGGGACGAAGTTGAAAATTTCCCCCAGGATTGAACGACAACGATTAATTGATTTTGAAGGTGCATCAGATATCATAATTATCAAGATTGCTACTGTGCACTTGGCGACTCCACTGTGGAGAATCCAATGTTTCCACTTCACTGTTTCAGTTGTGGCTACTGTTGGCACACCTGAAAGATAACCCATAGGAGCTTTCTCGAGAAGGTTTCAGCGGCTTCTTTCTCATCCTGAGAAGCTTCCTGGGGTAACGACAACGTTAAGATTTGGCCTTTGATGGTGAATAAGGACCAGGCACATTTGAAGCTGCGCATATTTCACCTGGCGACTCCATGATTCGAGGATCGATTGGCGACTCCACTGGTTCGATATGGAGAAAATTCTGGCTCAAAGGTTTTCTTTCTGTGACTTTTCTCAGATAGTTGGTTTTCCTAATGCACTTCTTGATAGAGACATATGGGAAAATTTCCTCCCTGAATTTCACGCAAAGAGTTGGGAGGTACCAGTTGATCATTTACTGGACTTTCATGAGGTTATTCATCGACTTAATATCATGCATGAAGATGTCCAGATTAAGGTCTTCATGTATTCATTGAAGGGAGCTGCTCTTGAATGGTGTCGGTCTCTTCCCGTTGCAAGCATCCACTCTTTAACAGGTTTTCATACAGCTTTCAATTCATTTTGTAAAGATTATTTTCCAGCTGATTGTTTGTATGAAAACTATTGTGAGGAATTTTCTTCGCTTCATGAAGCCTCTGCTGGCCCTGAAGGCCAGGTCCATGACAAAGCTTTTACTGTGGAGGAAAGCATTTTCCAGGAAAATATAGGGGTGTTGAATGATATTAATTGTGTTAGCCCTATAATGGAAGCATTTGACATTATATCAGATGCCTCTATTCTTTTATATATTCATAACGATCAACATGCCTCTTGTGGAAATTGTGAGTTTATAGAGCAAATGTGGTCCATGATAGATGACTCACCTGGATATCGGGTTGAAGCAGATGTTCCTAGCAGATCTGCTCATGATGACGAAGACCCTCTCTTTTTAAAAGAGGGGTTAGTTGTGGAAGAGGATTATTCTCTTTTCCTCCAGGGGGTTTCTCACGATATATTTTTACCTGGGATTAAAGAGAAAAATATTATGTATGAGCAGCCAGAACCAGCAGGTCCCACTATCCCTAAAACAAATTTTTTTTACGGGATCACTGTTCTGGAGGAGGATCATACCAATGAAGGACACCCCCTTTTTGATGAATATTATAGTGATGATGAGCAACAAGATTATCCTACATTTGATCACTATAAAGATACTGAAGAGCCAGTCAACAAACAAAACCACCCCATGGTCCCTATTTATGATGAATATGAATCAAGCCTGGGGGAGAGCCAAGAAGAAGAGCAGAAAGAACCAATGGAACAGGTGACTTCCTGCCCGGAGCTCGCCCATTCACCTATGCAGACTCATGAAGTTCATCCCTGTAGGAGTAGCTGTGGAGTAGAGCAGGCCTACTGCTACCCTTTTCACAGGTTTTGCCACTCATTCTATGATACTGTCAGCGAGTACATGGAGTGGCATGTCCTTTATGCCTTGGAGACGCCCTATTCCATATCAACTTCACCCTGTGAGGAGAAGTTTAAGAGTGTAGCCGTTATGCTATCACAGTTACACCATCTGCTGGTGATCATCGACAGAAAGAAAGAGATTCCCTTCAGGAAGTTACTTGATTGGCTATGGTGGAAGTCTGCTTTCACCTAGCCGCATGTAAAGTGTTTTATTAGTTTAGGATTGTATATAAATAAGCTCCTTTGAGCATGTATCTTTATTTTGTTGCTTTTATTTTTTGGCCTGTATTTTCAGCAGTGGGACGTTTTGAGCCTGACTCCATAGCCCAACAGCAAGGCACTGAAGCTGCGGAATGAGTTCTTAGAGCATCACAGGGATGACTCTATCCCCCATGGAGCCTAATGTTAGTAGCAATTCTTGTCTTGGGCCCGAGAGCATCCAGAGCTACAGGTTGCATGAAGGACGCCCAAGCGTAGCACGTAAAGCCCCATTTCAGGCTAAAAATCAAGTGAGCGGGCGAAATTACGTTGTCAACGACCTGAATTCATCTATAAAAGCAGATCGACTGTCGACGGGAAATCACGGTTAACGAAGTTGCGCCGAGGTTAGTGCAATGGATAGCGCCCATATTATGTGCAGGGAAAGATAGCAGTCGTCCATCTAGAAGACACGTGGCGCGAGATCTAGTCACATCAACGTTTCGACATTTGGGGATTCGAAGGGTGAAGGTTCCTTGTTGTCCTATGTCTCAAAACCTCGAACCCCGAAAGCACCAAAAGCGCCCAAAGTCGGGCCCGCAGTATTAAGGGGCAATCTCAGTCGTCCACCGGCAGGAGACACCTGGCGCGCGATTAGGTTCCTCGCCATTTCGCCCATTACGATTCCAAGGCTCAAGGTACAACATCATCGGGAGATTTTAGAATCGTCAGATATAGAGGGATGCGTGGTGCCAGATTAAGCCGTCTCGACGTTTCGCTCATCGCAATTTCAAGAAGCAGGGATCAACCCCTTCCTATTCATGAACGCCAAAAGTGGCTTTGAGAGTAAACACAGGGTCACAGCCTGTGGTCACTGGGGAAATAAAGAGATGCGCAAAAGGGGCCAAAGGCGTCAGGTTTCAGTCACAGAGAGGCCCGTCACGACCTCCAGTTGCCATCGGGCCTGACCCCGATCCTGTTCTGTGCTTGGAGTAAATGAAGGCAAGAAGGGGTGGTTGAAACCTCTCCTCATTCATTAAGTGTGAGGTATGGAGGGTCTGGCAAGCGGTTTGCTCGAGGGGATCCTGTGTACCCATTTTTCCAGAGAAGTCATGCTAAGTTCTCAACTAGCCGGAGGAGGTCTGCACACACTAGCTCAGTTTTTAATGGTTCAGCTACTCCCCTTACAGGAGCCATGCGTAGTTAAAGTGGTGTTTGAAGAAGGATATCAGTACGAGTTTGACTGAAGGGATACCAAGCCTTGGGTGACTGGGCATGCCTCTATTAGGCGAATTTCTCTGAGTATATAAACTCAGTCTTTGTATTTTATAAAATATCGATGGTTGAGCAAGGTTCCTGATTGTAAAGTTTTGATGAAGTGCTGGTCGCTCTGGTTAATGTACAAGGCATTTTAGATTTATTACTTTATGGATGTCAGCTTCTTTTCCATCTCTTTGTTTACTGTGTTAGAACAACTCGGAATTGGAGGATCCAGTCGAGTTGTAGCTGTTATAGGATGATGTAGGTTGGATCACTATAACAGTTGCATTGTTTCTGATCGGTTCTTGTGATTTTCTCAACGCTGAAACAACTTGGAATTGAAGGATTCAGTCGAGTCACCCCTCAGCCCCTTGAAGCTCTGGACCAAGAGGATCTTGGCTTCTGATTTTTTCACCCTCAAGCCTCCAAAGGTCTGTCGCCCGAGGCAGTCTTGCTCGCCCTTCTCACAAGTCTTCCATCTACCACCCTTTAATCCACTTACTGACGGAAGTTGGATCAAGACCTCCCTTGCTTTCTACTTACCAGGCCCGGTTTCCTGAGTTAAAGATATATTTTCTTGAGTCTTTACCCATCCAATCACCCCATTAAACAAATCGTGACATAAACTGATGGGCATTGGGCTCTTCTCCTGCAAGCAATCCAGGAGTGACTTCCATCGCCAATAGAGAGCAACTAAGAAACAAGGAGTCACAAGAAAAACACATATGCCACTATGAACTAGTTGCACCTATTCCTAGACACACCAAGCTTTATCATTTTCAAATATTCTCTATGATGTCGTGATGCTTGTTAAGGACACAACCTTCACAAAAACCCTTAGTGGAAGAAATTGAAGATAATCCATATAACATTATAGAAAATAGTTGCATTCTACCCTTAAATTAAGGGTAGAATAGCTGCAAGATTTGGCTAACACCAAATCTTGAAATAGTCATAATAATAAAAGAAAGGACGAGTGATCAAATTTAACCTTCTCCAACTTAAAACAATTAAATAAATAATAAAAAAGACTCTTACCCATCCCTTAATTTATTCAATTAGGTAAGGGGATATCTTTAAATTAAATAGGGTAATTAAAAGAAGGTAAATATAATAATTCAAATAACAATATCCCCTCACGGAAATCCCAAAAGGACTACAACATAGGTTAGGTTGCAGAGATTAGGGTGACAAAGGCAAAGATGGGTATACCACTTAAGTATAGCAAGATGGGTAGACCACTTAAGTATAGAAATATCCTCATGCATACAACTTCGATTTTTTTAGTAGAATGGGTGCACTCCTATCTACATGTCGATTATTAGTCTTTGATGCCATATTCAAATTATAATATGTATATAATATACCATACTATGTATAAGTGATAAGAAAATATTAATCTAATTACTCGAAAGGAAACTACAAGAGAATAGTTTATAATGACATCATTACAATATTTAGAGTGGTATTCGATAAGGTCTCTCCTATATGTAAGGAAAAATTTGAGAATATTTGATATGTTACTAGGTTATATCTCAAAGGATGACATAGATTAGGGAGTTGCAAGAGTAGGATAGAGAACAATATTGATGTAGGAGCATTGTTCCAACCCAACAATGCACCAGTTAGACAATACATTCAACGTGCATTCAATGAAGGGAGAGGCTCTAGCCCTTTCATTTTCAAAAATTCAAAATGTAATTAAATGTTTGTAAGGTTGGAAGAGCCACGTCGATGTTTTTGTGCAAATAGTATATAGGGCCGCCTTTAATGGATGACAAGCTGATAAGATCTAGATCTGATTTGGATTAGACAACCATTGAATGTAATTCAATGTAAATTAATGAGAGTAGGTAGCTTAGAGGGAAAGCTCGAGGAGCCCCTCTTTTGTATCTAGATTCATTAGGGTGAGAAGTGAAGAGAGTGAGGAGACCAGGAGAAGAGATAGGAAGAATAGGAGTGAAGAGAGAGAGTCGAGACTCTGTAGCAGTCTGAGGTTTTGTACACATTGTAACCGAACATTCATATTTATACAAAGAGCATTTTTTCCTGCATGAGATTCTTTGTGTGTTTATGTGTGTAATTGAATGAATGTCATCTGTGTGTTATTTTATGATGTAGATGTATGTTAGATTCCATCTGCAGGGATATATAGAATTTATATATGTGGGTTTTTTTATTTTAGTCTGGGTTCTTTGTGGCTTAATGCAAGGGGTTGCATGACATATTACTGAGGATTCTGTGAAGCTCTGCCAAGTGGGCATTGAGTGAAATGAAAGGAGTGCACAAGGAGAACTTTGTTTCGAGTTCAGAGACAAGAGAAGTGTCAAGGAGAAGAAACTTACAGAGTTATTGAATACTCTGTCGGCTCAGCATAGAGTGCTTGAGCGTAATTTGCCAAGAGAGCACTTATATCTCTTCGAGGGATAGAAGGGATAGATACCTTTGAGGTTCGAGTAGTTGAAGCTCAAGGTTATAGAGTTACTAAATACTCTGGAGGAATACCTGTGCAAGGAGTGCACCAGGCCAACACTCAGTGGAAGTGTTGAAGACAACCAGTTGAAGGACGGTCAAAGCGCAAGGAGTGCATGTAGAGAGAACTTGTTTGAAGTTCGAAAGCTCAGGAGGTTGAGCGTAGAACGTGCCAGGAGGGCACCAAAAGTCTTTTGGGAATACACAGAAGGGTCGAGTCCCTTAGATATTGAGCGAGTTGAAAGCTCAGAAGAGATAGCACAAGGAGTGTGCAGGAGTGGACTTATTCCAAGTCCCAAAGCTCAGGAGAGACAACGTCTTTGGAACGCAGGTGAGACTCAAGACATTGGGCTCACAGCAGAAGAATCAAAAGTCGAGGTCTTTGAAAACATTTGAATTCTTCCAAGTTTAGGAAGAATGCCAGAGCTCAGGAGGAGGAGCAACAACATCCATTAGATCAGCTGCAGAGGAGAAGATCTGGAGCATTGAATCTCACGTCTAGACACACAGGAGGAACACGCAAAGGAGAACATATCTGGGCTTTTGGATCTGAGCGCGTGGACCAACAGCCGTTAGATCCAGAGGAAGGTACACGAGGATTAAACCCTTCAATAGTGTATAGAAGAGTGGACTTTGCAAAGTCCCGAAGTTCCGACGAGATCGAAACCGTCCATCATCAGAGGACAGGTGGAAATAGATTTCGGAGGATCGGGTATCGAAAGATATGAGGCGAGAAGTCTTTCGACTTTGCGAAACGCGAAGTCCCAAAATCATCAGGACTGTTCATCGAAAGGGACGCGTGCCGAGCAATCAATGTTTTGCTAACTCACACATCAGAGAAGTCAAAGGGGAGAATCTTGGGAACTCGCGAGGCCTGAGTTCACGGCTTGATCGTAGCCATCGATCGAGGAGATATCTGGACCATTGATTGTCCAAGGAGAATTTCGGAATATCGACATGTCGGGAGTCAAAAGAGCATAGAGGAACTATTCTCAGGGTTCATGAATCGCAAAATCCCGACTTGATCTGGATCGTTGGATCGTGGGGGAACGAGGACCGTTGATCTGGTATAAGCGGTCATCGGGAGTTCAGAAATTGGGAAAAGGAAGCAAAGTTATATCGGGAGTTTTGATACGTGATATCTCAATGCGCTCGGAGGTTTGGCCCCAGGTCATAGCGAGGAGTCATATGGAAGGAGGATAAGGGAGGAGCTAGCTAGTGCTAGGCCCCTGTCGGGATTTCAGAGGTCGAGAGAGTCGGGGTGACTCACAAACAAATACCTGACTCATGAAATCACGACCTTTGGTTAGGCTTGTGGTAACGGGTAGTGGTCACGTCGAGGGAAGCTCACATCTGATGCTTGTGCACATGGGATTAGTTTCACATTTGGACCTGTGGATTTGTTTATGGTATTCCAGCAGGGAATCAAAAGTGCCTATCCATCTCAGGGAATCAGAGCGATCCAAAGACCGGGAGGTCAACAGACTTTGCCGAGGTAGGGGGTATGCATCAAGTGGTATCAAAGTTGATTTTTCATCTGTATATTTTAGGTGAAGGAGGTAAAGGAGATAGTTCGATACCATCAATGGTATCAGAAGATGAAGACACGATGTTGATGCTATGTGCGAGAAGATCTTTTTGCATGTAGGCAACAGACATTTGACAACCAAGTGAGATGAAACCAGAAAAGAAGATGGCTACTGAAGGCCAAAGGAGTGGTCAAAGTAAAGATCGCCAGCATAAAAGCAAGGCTAAGATGGACTAGTAACTCAGTGAGGTAAGAGCACAGATGGAGAAGCTTGCATTTAAATTGCAGTAGGATGAAAAGGTGCATTGGGTGTATGAGTGGCCCTTGAAGAAGAAGGTAAAGTGGCCCGTTCAGAAATTTTTGGCCAGAGGAAAACAAAGGTTGTTGAGAATGTGGCTGAGATATGTTGAAAACCTTAGAGGTGAAGAGGAGATGGTTCATATACGTGAGCCAGAAACTGGGAAGAGTCTCAGTGATGGTGAGGAGAAGAGATCAGAGAAGGGTCTCAGAAATTGGCAGGTGAGTAGTGAGGAACTTTCAGGTTGCCTAGAGGGAATGAGAAGAGGTCAATGGTTGATCTCAAAGGATGCCATGTGGGCAGTGAAGAAAGTTCAGATTGCCAGGTGGGCAATGAGATTGGATCATTACAGGATCTCATAAACTGCCAGGAGGGCAGGGCAGAAATCCTAGATTGTTAGGTGGGAAAGGGAGAGGAGATGAGACTGTCTGATAGTCTCATGAACTCAGAGGTGAGTTTGGATCAACAAGGAATGCTGACAGAGGAGGATCAAAAGAGTATTCTGATCATTGGAGGAATTGAGATATTCCTGCCAAATAGCCCAGTTGAGGCCATAACGTGTGTCGTCGGTGCAACAACAGAAGGACAACCAACAATGATTGTCATAGAGGAAGAGAAGGAGCAGACACTGATGTATACCCCAGCATAATAAGATCATGCAAATAAGATGCTCACTCCATGGGAGAAGGAATTAGAGATGTTGGAGCATTGGTTGAAAAATCCAGAGCTAGTAGATGACTGCCATGAATAGGTAGTCAAGCAGATCGTAGGAGATAAACCAGCCATTAGAGTAGTTGGAAGAGATGATTGAGGAAATAATAATGTTGATGTTGAGGTCAACGCAAGAATCTGTCAGCAAGAAGAAGATGAGAAGAAGGAAGCCTGCAAGAGCAGCAGTGAAGCAACAACAACAACAAAGCAATGGAGCAGATGGACAACTCCAGAAGAAAATTTGGGATTCAGGTGGATTTCAACAGAGCTGGGAAGCTCATGAGCAGGAGCTCATGAATTTTTCACAGCAGTGGAGTATGATGCAGGAGCATCACTCCAACCCAACAATGTGCCATCTAGACAACACATTCAACGTGCATTCAATGAAGGGAGAGGCTCCGGCCCTCTCATTTTCAAAAATTCAAAATGTAATTAAATGTTTGTAAGGTTGGAAGAGACACGCCGATGCCTTTGTGAAGATAGTATATAGGGTTGCCTTTAATGGATGACAGGCTGATAAGATCTAGATCCGATTCGGATTAGACAACCATTGAATGCAATTCAATGTAAATTGATGAGAGTAGGTAGCTTGGAGGGAAAGATCGAGGAACCCCTCTTTTGTATCTAGATTCATTAGGGTGAGAAGTGAAGAGAGTGAGGAGACCAAGAGAAGAGATAGGAATAATAGGAGTGAAGAGAGAGAGTTGAGACTCTGTAGTAGTCCAGGCTTTTGTACACATTGTAACTGAACATTAATATTTATACAAAGAGCAGCTTTTCCTGCATGATATTCTTTGTGTGTTTATGTGTTTTATGTGTAATTGAATGAATGTCATCTGTGTGTAATTTTAGGCTATAGATGTATGTTAGATTCGATCTACAGGGATAGATAGAATTTCTATCTGTGGGTTTTTTTATTTCAATCTAGGTTCTGTGTGGCTTAATGCAAGGGGTTGCATGATAGATTGTTGAGGATTCTATGAAGCTCTGCCAGGTGGGCATTGAGAGAAGTGCAAGGAGTGCACAAGGAGAAATCTGTTTTGAGTTCAGAGATAAGAGAAGTGTCAAGGAGAATATACTTACAGAGTTACTAAATACTCTATCAGCTCAACAAGGAGTGCTTGAGCATAAGTTTCCAAGAGGGCACTTATATCTCTTCGAGGGACAAAAGGGATAGAGACCTTTGAGGGCCGAGCAGTTGAAGCTCAAGGTTATAGATTTAGTGAATAATTTGGAGGAAGACCCGTGCAAGGAGTGCACCAGGCCAACACTTAGTCGAAGTGTTGAAGACAACCATTTGAAGGCCGGTTAGAGCGCAAGGAGTGCGTGCAGAGAGAACTTGTTTTAAGTTTGAAATCTTAGGAGGTTGAGCATAGAACATGCCAGGAGGGCACCAGAAGTCTTTTGGGAAGATGAAGAAGGGATGAGTCCCTTAGAGATTGAGCAAGTTGAAAGTTCAGAAGAGATAGCACAAGGAGTGCGCAGGAGTGGAATTATTCCAAGTCCCAAAGCTCAAGAGAGACAACATCTTTGGAACGTGGGTGAGACTCAAGACATCAGTCTCACAACAAAGGAATCAAAGGCGGAGGCCTTTGAAAACATTCGAATTCTTCCAAGTTTGGGAAGAACACCAGAGCTTAGGAGGAGGAGCGATAACAACCATTAGATTAGTTGCAGAGGAGAAGATCTTGAGCATTAAATCTTATGTCCAGACACACAGGAGGAATGCGCAGAGGAGAACAGATCTTGGTCGTCGGATCTGAGCGCGTGGACCAACAACTTTTGGATCCAGAGGAAGGTGCACAAGGTTTAAACCCTTCGATAGTGTAAAAAAGAGTGGACTTTGCGAAGTCCTAAAGTTCCGACGAGATCAGAACCATCCATCACTAGAGGATAGGTGGCAGTAGATTTCAGAGGATCGGGTATCGAAAGATCTGAGGCGAGAAGTCTTTCGAATTTTCAAAACGCGAAGTCATGAAATCATCAGGATCGTCCATCAAAAGGGACGCGTGGCGAGCGATCAACATTTCACTGACTCACACATTGGAGAAGTCAAAGGGGAGAATCATGGGGGCTCTCAAGGCCCAAGTTCGTGGCTTGATCGTAGCCATCGATCGAGGAGATCTTTGGACCGTTGATTGTCCAGGGATAATTTCAGAATATCGACATTTCGGGAGTCGGAAGAGTATAGAGGAACCGTTCTCAAGTTTCGCGAATCGCGAAATCCCGATGCGATCTGGACCGTCGGATTGTGGGGGAATGAGGACCGTTGATCTAGTATAACCGTTCATCAGGAGTTTGAACATCGGGAAAAGGAAGCAAATTTATATCGGGAGTTATTATACGCGATATCCTGACGCACTCAGAGGTTTGGCCCTAGGTCATAGTGAGGGGACATATGGAAGGAGGATAAGGGAGGAGCTAGCTAGTGTTAGGCCCCTGTTAGGATTTCAGAGGTCGGGAGAGTCGGGATGACTCACAAACAAATACCTGACTCATGAAATAGCGACGCACCTTTGGTTAGGCTTGTGGTCACGGGTAGTGGTCACGTGGAGGGAAGCTCATGTCTGATGCTTGTGCGCGCAGGCTGAGTTTCACATTTGGACCTGTGGATTTGTTTGTGGGATTCCAACAGGGAATCGAAAGAGCTAATTCAACTCAGGGAAATAGAGCGATCCAAATATCGGGAGGTCAATGGACCTTCTCGAGGTAGGGGGTCTGTGTCAAATATGCACATTAATATTACAAAGTCTTATTGCTACATTATTTCCCAAGGGAACATGATCTTCTTAGAAACTTTTACAAGAAAAAGAGAGTAAAGGAGGTGTGTGATGTGGGAGAATTCCAACACAAATATTTTCACAACTTTCTTAGATTGGCCAAGGTAATCCAATTGCAAGGGACATAAATTTTATCTAGATCCATTTGCATGCTTTTATCATCAATTGATGAAACCAAGCTACTAGTGGCATCTCAAAGAATATGCATACTTATCTAAGTTTGAAAATATCATGTTGTTGATATAGGACTTATTTAGAAGTGTTTCAATAAGCAAGAGGTGATCTTCTCTTGTCTTGTTAAAAATCAACACATCATTAATATAAACAATAAAAAATTTACTTGTAAATGGTTGTGAAACATCATTTATAAGGTGCATGAAAGTTGTAGGATCATTGGTTAAGTTAAAATACATGACCAACCACTCATATAACCCCTCCTTAGCTTTCAAGGTTGAATTCCAAACAACTTGAGGGTCAATAGAAACTTAGTGGTAGCGAGACATCAAGTCATTTTTGGTGAAATACCTCATTCGAACCTATAGTGTGTCTAAAAGGTCGCCAATTAGAGGAATGTGGTACATTTTCTTCATTGTAATCATGTACAATAATTGAAAACCAACACAAATGCGCTAATGACCATTTTCCCTTGTCATGCAATCAAGCATCCATATAGACATGACCAAAATTTGATGTCACTTCTATAAAAGGTTTTATGTGTATGTGTGTGTGTGTTTTATCTTTTATTTTCTAGCAAGGATCTATGATACAAAACTCTATCAGGTAACGTTGCTATGGGAAGTAGATAAATTATGTGTTGGATCTTGCAATGTAGAACACCCAAAATATCCTTAAAGATATTGATATATATTCATTTATAAGAACAAAAATGTAGTACTTCTATTTCACAAATCATTTGACAAAGAAAAATTATACAAGGATGAAAATGATGTGTCTGGCTGCGGAATTGTCAATGACAAGATTTTATTTTATATGACTTTCCAATTTACCACATTATGTTACAGAAATAAGAGATATAGTCCATCCAGGATTTACCTTAGAAATGTAGAAAAGTCTCCTTTTGATGTCAAGGACAACATTTTAAGGGCATGTCTCAAAGATTCAATTCATTTTCCATAGATATGGTTGTGCCATAAGTGTAAGGTACCCAGTCCAACTGAGGGCAATTATGAGTGGACTTCACATCTGAATTTAATATTTTCTTCTAATTAATTTCATGTAAGTTACTGGCTACATATCACACACATATTTAACCATTTGGCTTGTACCATAATTATAAATGCATATAACAATATATATTAAAAATGTGAATGCATATAATAAGAACACAACAAACACAAAACATTCATATAAACCATTTGTTGGTGTGCAGTTGTTAGACCCTAGGTTAAAGTTATCTAACCAACAAAACCCTTTAGATACCGACCCTTTCAACATCACTTGCTTGCAAGTGAATTCTCACATGAGGAATCTATTGTGGATGTTGGAACCAAGTTTCTGTAGGAACGAGGGGATGGGAGGCGATCATCTTATTCATTCTTACTTATCTACTCTATGTGCATTATCTTGTGTATGTTATTCCTTGGTTACTTAGTAATTGATTTTATGAAGTACCATCATGATGCAGATTACAATATAAACTATTCACCATAACATCCATAACTACTATGCAATGTTCATATAGTAATAAGATCTAGTCTAACATGCATCAACCTATTATTGATAAAAAATCAAATGAATCACACACATAGAGACACAAATTTAACGCAGTTCACCCAACTTTGGGCTACATCCACAACGACTGGCTTCCTTTCTATGATTTTTGTAACCATTCCAGGCTTGTGCACTGCGCTACAATAGATTCATCATGTTATCAATCCCCACCCTTCCTAGTCTCTCTGCAGTGCAAGCCTCTCTCTACAACTCTCCTTTCCGACTCAGACATAGACTTCCTCTCTCATACTCAGTCTATTCTCTTAACATCAACAACACATTAGTTCTACTCCAACCTTCAGCCTTTAGCCTTCAGTAGCCTATTCAACTTGACACATTACATATTTATATCATGTGATCTAGAGCTCAAAACCCTACTTTCGTATCCCCAAAACCCAATTACGACTCATTTTGACTCATTAAAAATCATGTTGACTCTTTGTTCGGGCGTGCTTTTCCTTCTTTTGCGTCTACATGTTGAGTTTACATTCCCGACTATTTGTCTTCTTTCTTTTGCACATCTATTTGATTTTGCATGCCGAAATGTTGTCCTTCCTTTTCACCCTCTTTATCTTCCTGATTTATTCTCTTGCTTTATTCTCTTTCTATTCATTGTCAAGTATGATTTTATTGTGAACTACTATCCTAAATGTGTCTTTATTGTGCACTTCGCTCTTACCTTCTCTTCTTTCTTCTGCTACTATGCATCTCCTCCATCCTTAGGATTTTCCTCAAAATTGTATCCAAAATGCATGTCCAACGTGCCCCCAACACTCACCTGTGGCTCGTCCCAAGCCACTTAGGCATGTTGCGTCACACTCCTCCATGCCTCCATGAAATTTTGGAGGGTTTCCATTGTTGATGCGAATTATTTTGTTGCTTCTTCATATTTTCCCAAAATTTCCTCTACGAACTGCACAGTGAAGGTCGTAAGTTTATCCTCAATTTCTTTCGTTGCTTGGTTTGTCGTGCCTTGCGCAATGGCTAATTCCCATATTACCTTGAGTGCTTGATTCTGTAGGGTTTCCAATTTCTATGCAACCTTCTTCTGCTCTACTTGCATATGCTCTACTTTGTTGTAGTTTTGTCTATTTGCAAGGATGGATGTCATCCATTCGACAAGAGGTAGAGTGTTGATGATTCCTTTGGTTTTTTGGTCATATTCATGTGTACTTCTTATTCTATCCTCGATCTCCTTCAGCTCTGGATTCATTGTGAGATGTGTCCAAATATGCGTACTCTCGTCAAACAGGCTCGCACACTCCTGGTATAGACTCTTAATCTTTTCCACTGAAGTTGTCGTTGTCCTTTCCCTTTGCTCCTTTTCTGCAGGAGGTGACCAACGGGTACTTTCCATCTGTGGGTACTCTAACCTGTGGTGCGGTGTCCTTTCTTGGTGATATGTAGTCCCTGTGAAAGCTCAACTGTGAGGCCGAAGCTTTAGGTGTTTCCACGAACATTGGTGCAACCGATGGTACTTTTGTTTGCTTATGTGTTGCGGTTGCTAATGCCCCAACTTTTGGTGGTTCCATTGTTCTCTACAACTAATTTCTTTAATTTTTCTGTGTCGTTTCTGATTCGTCTCTGGTCTGCTCATATATCTTATCAAATGAAAATAAACTTTCTCTGTCGATCCCTTATGCACTTTTATAACCCTTTGACAACTGTGTAATTTATTTCACACCAAAAGTAAGTGTTGAATCTAGTCATAGTATGCAATCAATACTTTCCTTATTATGACATTAATGTCAAATCCTTCACTAGATTATTCCTTCGATCTTCCCTTCTCTACCAATCCTTGACGATGCCTTCTATTTATTACTATGTGTCTCCAAGTTGTTTCATCATTACTGTTTTTTAACTGTTGTTTTTATGCTTTAATGCCCTTAACGTTCTCGTTCCACACTTGAATTTTACGTGCACTTAACTGCCTCTGTGTTGTTTTTGTCATCTGTGCGATACTCCCTTTTTTTGTGTGATATTTCTTCCTGTCTAATTTTGTATTTCTTCTTGTTTTTCCACTCTTTATTTTTTTTCTTCCTTTTTCTACTTTTCGTTTGTTTTCTTCCTTTTTCTACTTTTTGTTTGTTTTTATGTATTTTACCTCCCTACTATAGTACATCTACTATGATATATGTGTTCTTGCATAGTTCATATTAATGAACATACGGTCTATCGTCTCTATAGAGTTTCAACCGACTTCCATTCACCATGCCTCCCAGAGATTTTTTCTTCAATATCTTCTCCATAGGTGTTGTAATCCATGCATATCCCTTAATGAACTTCCTGTAATATCTTGTATGGACTAGGGTTACTCTCAATTGTCTGACTGATATAGGTGGTTGTAAATCTAGAATCATTGTAATCTTGGCAGGATCCACTAATAATCCCTGTTTGCATACCACATGGTCTAACAAAATGCCAAAAGGCACACAAAAAATACATTTCTTCAAGTTTAGTGAAATATGACATTGTCTACACCTATCAAACATTATCCTGAGTACTTCTATATGATATTTCAATAAACTAAACACAATCCAATCATCTAGGTATACTTCAAGGAACTTATGGATAAATTCCTTAAAAGTTGCAACAACAACTCTTGAAAAAATTGCAGGTTCATTCTTTAGTCCAAAGGGCATCACTGTGTACTGGTAATTTACCTAATGATACCCTGATAATCCATCTGTGAAAGAATAGGCCTCCTTCCCTCCTACATTCTCTAGTACTTCGTCTGTGAAAGGTGCTGGAAATGGATCATGTAGACATACATCATTCAAATTCCTTAGGTCTACACAAATCTCGATCCCTCATGTTTTATTATCTTGTACCACTGTTGGACTTATCCATTCAGATTCCACCGCTGGTTCAATAATCCTAGCTTCTAACATTCTGTCTATCTCTACCTTTAAATTCTCTTTATACTTTATATTTAATCTGTAGGGTCTCTGTCACATTGGCTTAGCATCTAGTTTCAAAGGGATCTTCATCTCACCTAATTCACCAGTTATCCCCTTCATATATGAAAATGTAGTTGGGAATAGATCATGATACTCGCGTAGTAAATATGCAATCTTCTCCATCATTTCATCATTCCAATAATTTCCTATCTATAAAAACTTTGGGTTTTCCTTTCCCAATATTTACCTTCCATGTCTTTATTGGTTGTGTGTAAAAAATAGATTCAAGCTCTTTCCCTTATATTGTGTGTTCCCCCTCAGTTTCAGGTACTTTTAGATTCCTTGGATCTTCCTTGTCCTTCTCTTCCTTAGAAACATTGTAACATTCCAGTAATTCATGGACATTCATAGAATCTTTGTGCGCACTGCACACATATACCACCTCTATCAACCCTTATTCTAAAAATATCTTATTTCTAATGGCATGTAACATTGCATATAGTAATGGATATTCATGTTCAAAAGTAAATATTACCTTAAACCTTTGAATCAACTCATCCCAGTTTGTTGTTTCTCTTCTCATTTCTATCTCCATGTACCAATTCTTTGGAATTGTATCCAGTGTATGTATAAACCCGTGCATCCATTCCTTCTTTTATATTGATCCCCATATGTATCTGCACTGCCCAATATGATCTGTTGGGTCACTTATCCTTGTATGCTTATGCACAATATTCTCCAACTCGGTACCAAATCTCACTTACATTAGTCTTCTACACTGCAAATAGTCTTCCATTCCCTCTTTGTGTGCAACCCACCATCTAGCTGAAGTGGCCTTTAAGACAACATCTAGCGCCAATAGTCTTTGTTGTTCAGGTACTTGCAACTCAAACACATTTACAAACGAGATTATATCAATTAATCCATTATACTTGGGTCGATCACATAACTTCCTTCCAATCTAGCGCAATGATCGAGCTATGCATGCACATCATTTAGTTGATACTTCATGCATCCTCTGTTGCTAATGTTCCAGACCTTCCTTCGAATCTGACATGCACGATCTAATGCTTATCCAACTGAGTACACCATTTGCAGTCGGGTTGACATAGTCATCCATCCTTATAGTCATGTTATACAAATTGTCAATTTTGTTCCCTCTTGTTGGCTCTATATACCTCTTTCCTTTTGTCGGATCCAATGGTGTAGTAAAATTCAAGTCTCCTACCTCAAATATCATCTCCCCCCTCTTCAGATTAATGATCACTTGATTATCAAAGGCCCATTCTAGTCCCACCAGTGCCGAATATGGCTATCTATCATCCATGATCTTAATGACTTCAAAATCTACTACATTGCGCACTCCATCTATATTCACAGGTACTCTTATCAATCAAACAATTGATACTAACTTGTGTTGGTTTTTCAACCTTAACTGAATAGGAGACCAAATCAACTTGGGTTTACCCATCATTTACTAGGTCTTCTTTGGTAACACATTTACATCCAAAACCAATTATAAAATCATGTTATCGACATCGTATTCCCCAATATCTGCACTTAATTTGAATTCTCTATTGGTCCTCTTTTTGTGCAGTACCTGATTCACTACCCTATATGCGATAGGAATTTCCTTTTCTTGTGTGCAATGATCAATCATTTCACATAATGCATTCAACGCAATTTCGTCTTTCATCAACACCACACAAATTCTCAAAAACTCTCTCAAAGTACTTACCTTCCCAAGTGAATTTTTTGGCATAGTACGCTCACAGATATGAGGCACATATGATGTTGATGCTATCCAATTCAGTCCTAGTATCTCTTTCTTTTCCCTCTGATACGTCTCCTTTTCTTGTTGTGGGTCAAATGTTGGCATAGGTCCTGTTGATTTCCTTACCCATTGCACAACCTGCTTCCTTCCATTCATCACATCATCCCCTGTTCTAGTTCCTCTGCATGTAAAAACTATTATTCTAGGTCCTTCATTGTGTTTCTTGGCTGATATCTTCTGTACATTATGATTTGGATTCTAGTTATGATTCCATCTTGCCTGCCACTTCGCGAGTAGTTGAGGACAATATTTTCTCACATGATCAAGTTCTATACAATATGTGTGGGTTGTATGAGAGTTCGAATATTCATGAGCTAAATGTCATGGTTGATTACAATTGTAACATATTATTGGTCCTCTACTTCCTCTGCCAAATCCTCCTCGGTTTACTGGATTAAATTTTCACTGATTGTTATACTATGGACCAGCTCCTTCTATTGCATCATCTCCTCCCAAATATTATACATATCTGAAGTGTTCTCCCTCATCAAATCGAATGCACGACAATCCATCTCTTCATGCCCTACTGACTTGCAAAAGTTACAAAATAAGTTCCTTGGTGTATTCTGGTTTTCTGCAATAATGGACACTCAATCGGATGTGTTAGCAACAATTGTGGTATTGGGGAGCAAAGGTACGCAGGTCTGCAGGACTGCGCGATAGGTTCCCAAGCGCAGCATACAGAAGAAATCTGCTTGGGGCCCGAGTCAAGCAAGCGATCCTGATCATGGACATGAGAAGCGGCGAAAGCTACATAGGAGGGCTTCATCGGGAATCGGGATATCGAAGATCCTGGGAGCGAGAGTCTTGTGCATTGCAGAATCACGATATGCGATTTCCCGATCGGCGTGGAACAACTGTCAATCATGGAGGACAGGTGGCAGGTTTTCTCGACGGGAAGCGGACCGTTGACACGTCAACGACCATGAGCCATCGGGTTTCGGGGAATCGTGAGTCTGGAGGACGCGTGCTAGTTAACAGTGCAAACCTCGAAACCCCAATGGAGACTATGGGCGAGGACACGTGATAGTGATCACTTGGACCAGGGTCTAGTCGAAGGGCTATCACGGAAGGCGCATCGGCAATCGGAAAATCGCAAGTCCCGTGGACACAAACATCGTGTCGTTAAGAACGCCGAAAACCCGATGGAGAGTTTGACTACGGTCACACGGAGGCAGTGGTCATATGGTTCATGTTCTAGCCGGTAGGTGCTAGCTTATAAGAAATGGAGCTCATTGAAAATTGGGGATAGGAGTATCGGGAGTTCCGTGTACGTGTGCACCTCGGCACCGCAAACCCCGAAACCCCGAAACCCCAAAACCTCATCCCATCTCCACAGCAAGCAGGTCAAACCACCCCTGCCTGATCACCGTCAATTCACCACTTCATGAAAAGTCCCCCAGTCACCACGATGACCTCCACGTCAACTCGCTAGTCCTACCATGATTTCTCCAAACAAGATCCAAGTGGCAGAATGAGAAGGCTTCCATGTCCCGTAGGTACAGAGTCGGTCGGGGCCTTTCCCGATCCCATGAAACAGTTATTGCAGCAGTTGATGGTGGTTGGACATCGTTTCCACCATAAATGGAAAGTCTAGAAATGACTGTAAGTTGGTCAATTCATTCACAGGTCCTTTTGGAACGCAATTGCGTCTGACTGAAGTTCACGACTGTCCAGAGACTGCAGGCGCAGTAAGCATGCAGACGTAATGTCTTCAATGCGATGTCTCGAATTAGCTTCCAGTGTTTTGCTCTAAGTATTTAGAGGAGTTTTCTCACATTTTGTAGGGATCGATGGTTGTGCAGAGCTCCCGATTGTAAAGTTTTAATGAAGCACTGTTATTCTGGTTATGTATGAGCTTTGGAGACTTCTTGCCTTATGAATGCTAGTTTCTTTCATGTCTTTGTTTACACTGTGTTAGAGCAGCTCGAAATTGGAGGATCCAGTCGAGCTGTAGCTATTATAGGATGATGTTGTAATGGATCACTGTAATAGTTACGGAGCCTCTAATCAGTTCCTGTGATTTCTTTAACGCTGAATGACTTGGAATTGGGGGATCCAGTCAAGTCCTCTATTCAGTTTCTTGAAGCCCTGAACCAGGAGGATCCTGCTTTCAGAGTTTTTCCTCTATAAACCGCTGCAAGCCTGCTTCCTAGAGCTGTTTGTTCACCTTTCTTACTAAGTCTTCCACCTGATCATCTTTGAATCAACCCACTGGCTGAAGTTAGGATTCCAGACCTTCCTTGTTCTTTACATGCCAGACCCAGTCCCTGAGTTAGAATGATATTTCCTTGAGTCTTTACCTCCATTTGATCACCCTTTAAAAAAAAATCGTGACATTAAACTGATGGGTGTCAGGCTCTGCTCCTGCAAGCAATCCAGGAGTGACTTCTGACGCTAACATTTCTGGCGCCGTTGCCGAGGACGAAATTGAAAATTTTCCCTGGGTAGAACGACATTGAGCCTCTGAATCCGAAGGTGCATCGGATTGTCGGAGCCTTTCAAGATTGCTAATTTGCACCTGGCGACTCCATTGTGATGACTCCACTGGGGAGAACCTGCTTTATTAATTGTGGCTTTCAGAGGTAGACATACGCGGTCTCATCCACAACTGCCTCTAGCTATGCCCGAAACAGATCTAGAGGCGGTGCTCAGAAAGGGAAAGGCCTCTGAAGAAGAAGCGTTCATCACTGAACCAGGTAATCCACCATATCCTTCTGTTGGAGCTCCTTTTTCTCCTCCTCGGTTATTTGACAGGCCTGTTTCTGCAGTTTCCCGTTTCTTAAATTTTGGGAGTGTTCCTGTTGAGTTTTCCTCTCCTGGTCTGGGACCAGAGGGTCAAGACTTTGTCACTCCCCTTTCCCCTGAAGCTGTACCCTAGCGTAGACCAAGGACCGGAGAAGATTTCCCTGCGCCCAGCTTAACCACTCCTGTGCAAAAGGGAGCACCCGCTGACTTAATCTAGATAGCCTTTTCATTAAATCCTCTCTTGTTTCCCACTCCACTTCGGGACTCATTCCCAGTATCCCCTTCGTGAACTCCTTCTCCTCCAAGATATCCTTCACCTAATATTCCTATGGCTGGTGCTAATCCCCCTCTGAATAGAATGGACACCATAGTCACTTCCAGATACGCTCCCTTAATCCTACCCCATCCTATGAACCCTCTCCCTGCTGGAGATTACTTGAAGTACATGCCCAAGTTTACTGGGGAAGGAGACATAACTGCTGAAGAGCACCTGGTTGCTTTCTACAGTTATGCAGACAACCTCAATATTGAAAATGAAGATGTCTGGATGAGAGTCTTCATCTAGAGTCTAGATGGCGAGGTGAGGAAGTGGTTTAGAGGATTGGCTCCAGGATCTATTACTGGGATTGAAGCTCTAGATAGTGTTTTCCTGAGATAGTGGGGAGATAGGAAGGATTTCGTGTATTACATGACATAGTTCGGGTCTTTGAAGAAGATGGAAGGAGAGTCTGTCTCTGACTTCTCCAAGAGATTCAATAAGATGTATAACAAGATTCCTGCAGAGATAAATCCCTCAGAAGCCTCTACCCAAATTTCCTATGCTGGTGCGTTTGGCCCTGATTTCTGCCTTTTGTTGAGAGAAAGAAGAGCCACCTCCTTAGCCCAAATGCAAGACGCGGCCATAGAAGTGGAATCCAACATATTAGAAATTGACAGACTGAGGAACAAGGCTGACGCAGACAGAAGAAAGGGAAGGACGGAAGCCTCAACTTCTAGATCATCGGTGCCTCACCCTCAAGTGGATGAACTGACTAAGATGGTGAAGTCTCTGTCTGCAGATATGGAGAGAATGAGGGTGGAAGGAAGGCAAGCATATAAATTCCCTCAGATCGCCAAAAATAAAGGAGGCTTCAGGAGGCCAAATAATTTTACTCCCCCTAATATGCAAAGAGAGAGGGGAAGAGACAGAGAAGACCAGAAAATTCAGGCCTCTTTCCAAAACAACTTTGTGGCCGAAGGGGAAGAAGGGGAAACAGATGAGCTTGATCCTGAAATCCACTGCTTAGAATACACTCCTCCTTTTCCTCATCTCACTCAATCAACATACGAGGAGTCTCTCATGGACAGACAGCTAAATGAACTGAGCAAGGGAGACAAGGATACTGGTGGCCGAGGAAGGTACAACCTGAGGTCCGACAAGAAGACAACAGCACCTGATATTCCTGAGCAGTCCACTAGAGCAGAGAAGCCTGCTTATGGAGTAGCAGATATTCACAGAGGTAAGAAGGCTCAACCCCTCTCTCCCATTGTCCACAATCATGCCCCTGAAATAAGAGAGATCCCAAAGCTTGCATCTTCCTTTAATTTTGAGCATGAGATTCAAAAGATCAGAATCCCTGTTCCCCTCACTGAGCTAATTAAACATGGAGAGTTTAAAAAACTCTTCTCTAAGCTTTTGCAGTCTGAAGCCTCTTTCCTTCCCACATACTCCATAAACCTCCAAGACGAAAATCCAGCAGTTGTCCTAGGTCCCATGGTAGAAGATAGAGATGATTCATCCCCTCCCTTCCACACCTCTTTGAACATACATGACAAAGTACTACACAGCTGCTTGATGGACTCGGGGGCTTCTCACAAAATCATGCCCAAAACTGTCATGGAAGAGTTAGGACTAGAAGTCACCCGAGCCTATCATGACCTCTATTATTTTGACTCCAGGAGAGTTCAGTGTCTTGGAGTTATTAAAGACCTGGTTGTAACCTTGTTTCAACTGCCTATGAAAAGTGTGGTCATGGATATCGTAGTAGTTGATGTCCCCCCCAATTTTGGTATGTTGTTATCAAGATCTTGGATAAAAAGACTGGGGGGAACCTTGCAGATGGACCTCACATATGCTACTATCCCAGTGTTTGGAGGAGAGAATAGAAGACTATACAGGGAAGCCCAATTGGCCTATATAATCAGTGACGAGGCCAACCCCACCAACCATCCCATTTTTTCCTTAGACACTGATTTAGGTTCTAGTGTGCTTCAACTCTCTCATGCCCCCGAACCCCCTCTTAGACTCAAAAAGCCGCCCACCATTTCCCCTAAGCTTCCTCCCTCTAGCACCCCCGTCTGGAAACTATTCTTTGATGGAGCCTCTTCCAGGGAAGGCGCTGGAGCTGGAGTGGTTTTTGTGTCACCTGCTCAGGAGACCATATCTCTGCCATACAAATTAGAATTTGAAGCTACCAACAATGTGGCAGAGTATGAGGCTCCTGTGTTGGGATTAAGAGCTGTGAGAGAAATGGGAATACAGGAGGTAGCAGTGTTCGGAGATGCAGAGTTGGTGGTCCAGCAGATCAGGAACGCTTATCAGGCTAAGCATCCTCGACTCAGAAGCTACATAAATGAGGTATGGGACCCGGTTGACAGTTTCTTCTCAGCATTTAACATTTCATTCATCCCAAGAGAAGAAAACACAGTAGCAGATTCTTTGGCTACATCAGCCAGCATTTTCAAAGTACCCTTGCCGCCCAAACTGAGATATGATGTGGAAGTAAAATACAGGCCCTCCATACCTGACAACGTCAAACATTGGAAGGTGTTTGAGGATGATCTTGAGATCAAGAGGTTCTTGGAGGCTGTCGAAGAATTTTCAGAGATGCATATCGACCATGACTCTGTCTCTGAAGAGAAGCTAGATGGGGGTAATTTTCTGAATAAGATTGCAGAGCGTGACATTGTACAGCTACCCAACAATCATATCCCAAGAGGACTGGTTCCTTTGGAAAGGCTCTTTGATAGAAATGATGTATCATTAAAGGGAGAAGTCTCAGAGGATGACACTGGTACTATTCAGTGCAACATTGGGACCGAGGATGAGCCCAAGCTTATCAAATTGTCAAGAAGTCTGACAGAGGAGCAGAGGTCTGAATACATTGGACTCTTAAAGGAATTTGATGATGTGTTGGCCTGGACCTACGAAGACCTCAAAACCTATGACACCTCTGTCATCGAGCATAAAATTCCATTAAGGGAGGAGGCAAAGCCATTCAGGCAGAAGCCGAGACAGATCAATCCTATGCTGCTGCCTATCATGGAGAGGGAAGTGAAGAAGCTGCTTCAATCTCGGATCATTGTACCACTACGATATTCAGAATGGGTGGCCAACTTGGTCCCAGTAAGGAAAAAGAATGGAGAAATCCGACTTTGTGTAGACTTCAGAAACCTGAACAGGAGTTCACGGAAGGATAACTACCCCTTGCCAAAGATGGAACATATACTGCAGAGGGTGACAGGAGCTTCCAGGATGTCCATGGTTGATGGTTTCTCTGGCTACAATCAGGTCTCTGTTCTGCCTGAGGACAGGGAGAAGACAACATTTACCACTCCATGGGGCACATTCATGTATGCCAAGATGCCATTCGGACTAATGAATGCAGGGGAAACATTCCAGCGTGCCATGGACATAGCTTTCGTTGGGGAAAAGGATAAATTTGTGGTCGTTTATCTGGATGACATCATAGTGTTTTCAAAATCTGACAAAGAACACCGTCGCCATCTCAGGAAAGTTTTCTTGAAATGTAGAAAGTTTGGCATTTCATTAAACCCCAAGAAATCTCTGTTCGCCATGCAGGAGTGAAAGTTACTAGGCCACATAGTATCGGCAGAAAGAGTCAGAATTGATCCCAGCAGAGTTGAGGCGATACAAGCCTTATCAATCCCGAGGTCTAGGAAGGAGGTCCAATCTTTCCTCGGTAAAATTAATTTTCTAAGGAGGTTTGTGCCTAACTTTTCTGAGGAGGTAAAGCTTATAACAGCCATGTTAAAGAAAGAGAATGAAGTAAGGTGGACCCCTCAATCGCGACATTCCTTTGAACAAATCAAGAAGGCCCTGACTGAAGCTCCTGTGCTTATCAGTCCCGATTACTCAAAGGATTTCCTTATTTTCTCCTTTGCCTCGCCTGACACAGTGGTTGTTGTTCTATTACACACAAATGACAGCGGGCTAGAGCATCCCATTGCATATTTCAACCGAGCATTGAGGGATGCCGAAGTCAGGTATGACACTATGGAGAAGCAGGCTTATGCTCTAATAAAAGCTCTCAAAGCCTTTAGAACCTACATCCTGCAGTCAAAGATCATCGCTTATGTCCCCTCAGCCACTGTTAAAGACATTCTTATTCATCCTGACAAGGATGGGAAAAGGAGTAAATGGATATCCAAAATCCTGGAATTCGACCTGGAAATAAGGCCCACCAAATTGATCAAAGGGCAAGGTTTAGCCAATATGTTGGTTGAAGCAAACTTCCAAGCATTGGGGATAAATTTCATCAACGAATGCTCAGGTATTCAGCAGGATCGACTGCCTGACGTAGACCATCAAAGGGAGCCTCCATTGGCTTGATTTCCTTGGTATAAGGATTTCATATACTTTCTGCAGGAGCTGCAGCCTCCAGATGGCCTGCAAAGAAGCAAAGCGAGAGCTCTGAAGCTCAAAGCAGTCAGGTACTTCCTGATCGATCAAGTGTTATATTGGAAAGACCCCCTGGGGGTGCTTTTAAAATGCATGAGTCCACCAGAGGTTGAGATGATCCTGGTTGAATTTCACAGTGGCCTGTGTGGAGGGCACCATTTCTGGAAAGCCACAGCCCACAAAATCCTCAGGGCTGGGTACTACTGGCCTACCGTATTCATCGATGTCTGCAAAGGAGTCAGAGCCTACATCAAGTGTAAAAAATTTGCAGGAAAGCAGCAGCTCAGGTCTCTGTCGTTAAATCCGGTGGTGGTTTCAGGGCCTTTTTAGCAGAGGGGCCTAGATTTCATTGGAGAAATTCACCCTCCCTCCAGTGGGCAGCACAGGTGGATCCTGACTGCTACAGATTTCTTTACCAAGTGGATTGAAGCTATCCCCACCAGGAGTGCTTCCCACAAGGTAATCATTGGATTCTTGGAGGACCTCATCACAAGGTTCGGCTGCCCAAATAAGATTGTCACCGATAATGCAGCCGCTTTCAGGTCTGAACCACTAGCCAAGTTCTGTGAACAGTTCGGGATCAAATTGATTCACTCCACCCCATACTATCCACAGGGAAACGGTCTAGCGGAATCCTCCAACAAAAGCCTGATAAGGATCATCAAGAGGTTGTTGGAAGACAACAAAAGGGCTTGGAGTTCAAAGCTGAAATTCGCCCTATGGGCTGATCGGGTGACTACAAAGAGATCTATAGGGATCTCCCCTTTCCAGTTAGTCTACGGAGCCGAAGTTGTCTTCCCTTCTCAGCTGGCCATTCCCGTAGCAAAATTCTTCCAGGATCATCAAGAAGAGCCAAATGACATGATCATAAGGATTCATCAGCTAGTAGAGGTCCAGCAGGTCAGAGAGCAGACAGTGGACAGAATTCAGGACCATCAACAAAAGATCAAGCAGGTCTTCGATAGGAAGGCCAAAAAGGAGCGGTTCCAGATAGGAGACTTGGTGCTGAAATGGGATGCTCCTAAACAAGATAAGGGCAAACACAACAAATTTGAAGCCCTGTGGGTTGGGCCTTTCAGAATCTCCGAGGATTTCTCAAATAACACATACAAGCTGTGATATTTGGAAGGCGAAGAAGTTTTCAGCGGCCCAGTAAATGGGCACTTTCTTAAAAAATATTTTGTCTGAGCCTCCAGTGGCTCCTATGTTTGTAAATATTTCCTTTTTTGTTCTTTGTTTTTACTTTTGTTTCAGCTTAATAAGTGACTCCATAGCCCAACAACAAGGCACTGGAACTGCAAAATGAGTCCTTAGAGCATCACAGGGATGACTCTATCCCCCATGGAGCCTAATGTTAGCTACAATTGTGGTATTGGGGAGCAAAGGTACGCAGGTCTGCAGGACTGCGCGATAGGTGCCCAAGTGCAGCATACAGAAGAAATCTGCTTGGGGCCCGAGTCAAGCAAGCGAGATTGATCATGGACATGAGAAGTGGCGAAAGCTACACAGGAGGGCTTCATCGGGAATCGGGATATCAGAGATCCTGGGAGCGAGAGTCTTGTGCATTGCAGAATCGCGATACGCGATTTCCCGATCGGCGGGGAAAAACTGTCAATCATGGAGGACAGGCGGCAGGTTTTCACGACGGGAAGCGGACCGTTGACAGGTCAACGACCATGAGCCATCGGTTTCGGGGAATCGCGAGTCTGGAGGACGCGTGCTCATTGACAATGCAAACCGTGAAACCCTGATGGAGAGTATGGGCAAGGACACGTGATAGTGGTCACTTGGACCAGGGTCTAGTCAAAGGGCTAGCACAGAAGGCGCATCGGCAATCGGAAAATCGCAAGTCCCGTGGACACAAACATCTTGTAATCAAAACCCGATGGAGAGTTTGACTACGGTCACACAGAGGCAGTGGTCATATGGTTCATGTTCTAGCCGGTAGGTGCTAGCTTATAAGAAATGGAGCTCATCGCAAATCGGGGATCGGAGTATCGGGAGTTTCGGGTACGTGTGCACCTCGGCACCGCAAACCCCGAAACCCTGAAACCCCAAAACCTCATCCCATCTCCACAGCAAGCAGGTCAAACCACCCCTGCCTGATCACCGTCCATTCACCGCTTCATGACAAGTCCCCTAGTCACCACGACGGCCTCCACGTCCACCCGCTAGTCCTACCATGATTTCTCCAAACAAGATCCAAATGACAGAATGAGAAGGTTTCCATGTCCCATAGGTACAGAGTCGGCCGGGGCCTTTCCCGATCCCATGAAACAGTTATTGCAGCAGTTGATGGTGGTTGGACATCGTTTCCACCATAAATGGAAAGTCCAGAAATGACTGTAAGATGGTCAATTCATTCACAGGTCCTTTTGGAACGCGATTGCGTCTGACTGAAGTTCACGACTGTCCAGAGACTGCAGGCACAGTAAGCATGCAGACGTAATGTCTTCAATTCGATGTCTTGAATTAGCTTCCAGTGTTTTTCTCTAAGTATTTAGAGGAGTTTTCTCACATTTTGTAGGGATCGATGGTTGAGCAGAGCTCCCGGTTGTAAAGTTTTAATGAAGCACTATTATTCTGGTTATGTATGAGCTTTGGAGACTTCTTGCCTTATGAATGCCAGTTTCTTTCATGTCTTTGTTTACACTGTGTTAGAGCAGCTCGAAATTGGAGGATCCAGTCGAGCTGTAGCTATTATAGGATGATGTTGTAATGGATCACTGTAATAGTTACAGAGCCTCTAATCAGTTCCTGTGATTTCTTTAACGCTGAATGACTTGGAATTGGGGGATCCAGTCAAGTCCTCTATTCAGTTTCTTGAAGCCCTGAACCAGGAGGATCCTGCTTTCAGAGTTTTTCCTCTACAAACCACTGCAAGCCTACTGCCTAGAGTTGTTTGTTCACCTTTCTTACTAAGTCTTCCACCTGATCATCTTTGAATCAACCCACTGGATGAAGTTAGGATTCCAGAACTTCCTTGTTCTTTACATGCCAGACCCAGTCCCCGAGTTAGAATGATATTTCCTTGAGTCTTTACCTCCATTTGATCACCCTTTAAAAAAAAATCGTGACATTAAACTGATGGGTGTCGGGCTCTGCTCCTGCAAGCAATCCAAGAGTGACTTCTGACGCTAACAGGATGATATCCCCATTTCTTACATATTTCACAGTATCCCCCTCCTGGTAATGGATTTGGTGCTCCATTCGCCAAATACTGCGCAAATTTTTGGCATTCGTCCTTATGGTGGCCTTCAGTCCTACATTTGGTACACCCGACTTGTTCTCGCTTCTCCTTCCCTTTTGTAAGCTCTGATAATTGAATTATTAAGGAAAATAATTATGTCTGAACTTGTTCTATTCCTCCCCCATCTCCTAGAGGATATTCTTCCATCTTCATTGCAATCTCCAAAGCTTCAAGCTATGAAACAACCTTATGTTGTATCAATGACCGTAGAATGTGTGGTAGTAGTCCTGCAATAAAACATTTTTTGATGTTGTTGACTAGGGATTTGGAATGTCAATCTACCCATCAGATCCTTAAAACGTTGGTCATAATACCAAACTGATTCATCCTGTACTTGTTTGATTTCCTTCAACTTTGTAATGTACTGCGACTCAGATTTCAGTTTCTTGAACTCTTTCAACAATGCTCGTCTGATTTCTACTAACGTCCTGGCTTGTCTTGTAGGTGTGGTACTCTTCAGTTTCATGTACTAGACTAATGCACGGCCCCTAAATGTTTTTTCCAACTGTGCAATATTTACAACCTCGTCTTGGAATTTCTTCACAGTCCAACTTGTCTCACATACAAATAGATGTTCTGGGTCCTCTAAACCAACTCCCTGGAACTCAGGTAGTCTCAATGTGTTATCTAACTCTGCCATGTTTTTCTGTGTAGTACCCCCTCTTAGTGATGCTGGTTGACTTTGAATCGACACACTTCTTCCACTACTCTAGCTACTGCTACTTTGTCCTCCCTTGCTAACTACAAGTTCTTTTAAAAAATCCTCAAATGTTTTTTCCGATCTAGGTGATATACATAGGTTCGTGGGGTCGACACATGATCCAGTCTAAATAGGAATTAATGACTCTTCTATTATCGGACTGGATTGAGAATCCTCTTCCTCTCCTTCTATAATCTATATTTCTACGATTTGGACTTTTGTGCAGGGTTCTCTTCCCTTAGGATCATTGCATGACTCTCCTTTCTCAGCCCCAGTCTTCAGCCTCTTGTACCTTCTTCCATTGTGCATTACTTGAAACTCGTCTTCCTCTTTTGATACTGCTTATTCAATTCTATGCATCCTTAGTCCCTCCCTTCCTTCTTCATTTCTTCCTTCATTCTTTCCTACCTTCAGACTATCATCTTGTCATCCCCCAATTCCCATATGTGCGTGAAACCCCTTAGCAGTCATATTCCATTGTCATCACACACTTGTCACACAACAATATCTTTATCCAGGTACCCAATTATTTCATAAACCTTCCACGCATACCCTTGAAGAAATCCCTTTCAACAAAACTGTATGACTGGGTACAATCCACTACAAATTTTGTAATATAACCTCCCAATATACTGTCCAACCAGAAATCAACTACACGAGAATTCTTATTACCTAAAAAATTCAACTGCCTTACTAACTCATGAGTCTAGTTCCTGAATGCTACAGCTCGATACCTTCCAATATTCTCCACTAATATTTCTGATCATTCAGTTAAGATAATCGGAAATTCTCCAAAGAAAATTTCATGCATCTCTATGTACACGTACATTTGCATCCATTGTTCATCACTCATCCGAGGGTTTCTATTATCTTTTTTAGAAAATTATCATTCCTTCCCTTCTAGCCATTCCACAATCTCTTTCTTAGTTGGCCTCCAAAACATTCCCTCAATCACAGATTTCATGTCCCGTCAACAAAACCATTTGTTGGCGTGCGATTGTAAGACCCTAGGTTCAAGTTATCTAACCAACAAAACCCTTTAGACACTGGCCCTTTTGACATCCCCTGCATGAAAGTGAAGTCTCACTCGAGGCATCTATTGGGGCTGGAGGAACCAAGTTTCTGCAGGAACGAGGGAATGGGAGGCAATCATCTTATTCATTCTTACTTATCTACTCTGTGTGCATTATCCTGTGTCTATTATTCCTTGGTTACTTAATAATTGATTTTATGCAGTACCATCGTGATGTAGATTGCAACATAAACTATTCACCATAACATCCATAATTATTGTGCAATGATCATATAGTAAACCGATCTCGTCTAACATGCATAAACCTACTATTCATAAACAATCACATGAATCACACACATAGAGACACAGAGTTAACGTGGTTCACCCAACTTTGGGCTATGTCCACAATGACTAGCTTCTTTATTATTCTTTCTGTAACCATTCCAGGCTTTCACACTCCGCTACAACATATTCATCATGTTATCAGTGCCCACCCTACCTAGCCACTCTACAGTGCAAGCTTCTCTTTGAAACTCTCCTTTCCCACTCAGACATAGACTTCCTCTCTCATAATCAATCTGTTCTCTCAACATCAACAACACATTAGTTCTTCTCCAGCCTTCAGCCTTCAGCCTTCAACAACCTATTCTACCTGACCCATTACATATTTATATCATGTGATCTAGGGCTAAAAAACCTACTTGCTTATCCCCAAAGCCCAATTACAATTCATTCTGACTCATTACAACTCACGTTCACTCTTTGTTCGGGAAGTGATTTTCTTGCTTTTGCGTCTGCATGCTTCTTTTTCATTCCCGAATGTTGTTCTTGCTACTTTTGCATGTCAATTGTTGTCCTTCCTTTTTGCCTACTTTATCTTTCTTCTTTCTTCTCTTGTTTTATTCTCTTTCTATTCGTTGGAAAGTATGCTTTTACTACAACCTTCTATCCTGAATGTGCATTTATTGTGCACTCTGCTCTTTCCTTCTCTTCTTTCTTTTGCTACTGTGCATCTCCTCCATCATTAGGATTTTCCTCAAAATTGTATCCAAAATGCCTGTTTGACACCATTTGCACAATGAAATAAACATAATAACATAACAAATAACTTATTTGTATGTATAATAATCGACTAGCTATGTACAAAGAATGAACCTCCCAGCCATAGGCGTTGTTGTTCATTTTCTCCCAACAACAAGCCACCCTTGAGTTGAGGCTATGAGTCCACAAGGAGATCTGTCCAGGCTCTTGATTGTCCGCTCTCCACACACAGTAGCCCCAAAACCTAGGTTCCACTCTGATCCCCACAACCTGCACAACCCAAGGAATGGAATCCCCCTTCACTACACACAGTCACTTGGGCCTTCCCACTTACCTCTAGGGCTCCAGTGCACTTGGATGACCATGATCCTCCCAACTAATCCAGGATTTCTCACCATAACTTCACAAGGCTCTTGAGCCATTTCCCCAATAAGAAAATGCTCTACATGATTACAGCCTGATTTACAGGCACATGGGCCTCTTTCTCAATATAAAACACAACCAAACCATGGCTACCTTCAAGCACAACATGGTTGGTTCTCTTCCTAGCACTCAACTCCTTCCTTGCTACCCAAAATATGCTTGTAAAATTTTTCTCCATTCTGCATACTAATTTACCTTCTTCTCCCTTGCTTGCTTGACTCCCACTCTTGCCAAAGATGATTGTACTTCAACCCATACTCTCTAATAACTATGGGATGTGACTTCTCACACCCACCCTCTTACAAGAGTTAAATGATTGGCTTTGGGAACACTCAACAACAAATAGAAGGTTTATACACAATGATAATAATTTCAGGAATGTGGGTTGGATTAATATCCATGAATAATTCCCCCTTGGACCCCTCTCTCTTGTAAAATCATAACCTCCCATTGTTTTCATCCCTCTTGTATCGCAGCTAGTGATTACTATTTTTGTTGATTATTTAATGCACATAATATACAATTCAGTCTCTGACCACATTAAACCAATACATGCTCTTCGCCCCAACACATCGACTCACCAACCTAAATCACATTTATAAAATTACATTATAATGTGTGGGGACTAAAACTGGGGGTGTTACAATAAGCATGTCATAGATATCTAGAATTGCAAGACCATGTGTCACTTCTTCCTCCTAGGGGTAGATGGTACATTGAAAGATGCACCGGTGTGTGTTGTACAATTTTTTCTTGGAACCAAGTCACTAGATGTAGTGTGTGGGGGTGTGGGCGGTTGATTTTTGTGATTGATTAGTATCCAAGGGAATCATTTTTTTTTACTTTGGTTTGCCATGATGAAATGAAGAAGTTATTGATGAGTTATCCATGTTTAACTATTAAGAAAACATGCCTTTTCTTCCTCTAATTCATTTGTTCTTAGATGAGGGAGATGAGTCCATGTGCGTTATGAGAATAACAATGCTTAAGGATTTGGGTGTAGAAGTTGTTATGATTTCCCATGTCTTGATCTTATATCAAAAGATTTTTTATCTATGCTAAAACATCCAACACAAACCACACTTTGATTTGTCATTATTGTAAATATTATTAATGTTGTACTTGTTACCAATGTATTGCCTCTTCTATTGGAAATGACTCATGATTCCTTCCTTTTTTGGTTGGTGCATGTTTTTTTAGCATATGTAATTTGTTTGCATTGTGGCCCATGTTTTATTATTGCTATTCATGATTATTACATAAGAGTTGGTGCATTGTTTGAGATTGCACTTCTGTTGGATATTTATTGTGAATCTACGAGCATTTCTAACTGTGTTCATGTCATGAATTCCATCTTCCAAGGGATGTATTGGTGTAAGGTCCATTTTGGTACTTGAGAACTATATTTGCTTCTTCCTCTCTAATATTTAATTGACCTATAAGTGTATGGATTTTTTATTTCTAAAGAAAACCACACAGGGAAACCCCCAAGCACTTATTAATATTTCATAGATGGTACCTATGTAAACCTATAAAGGTCGATTACAATGAGTGATTTGATAGGGACATCAGTTAAGACATGCAATAGAGGAAACCAACCCCTTAGACACTTCCCCACAATTCACAGATGGTACCTAGTGTAAACCTGCCAATGCTAATTATGGTGCTTGACTCGGTAGGGACATCGAGGGAGGCATGCAATAGAGTTAGCCAACCTGGGGGATCAACCCTGAGACCTCCTACATGAATCTCAAAGCAATCAACTACTCAATCTAGCCCATTGGGCTCTAAGAGTATGGAACTTGTTTATGTAGTTGTTGACATATTCATCATGGCACTCGTATAGGTGTTGTCACTTCATATATTGATCTTCCTAATAATTCAAGGGATATAATTTGTCATACATTTCTTGCACATAGTCAATCCACGTAATGTTGTACCATCTTGCTCTTCATGCTAGTGTCTATGGACCTCCCAACAAGTCTTGACAACCATAGACATATTCATGATTTCTAGAATTTTTCACGGCATCGGTAAAGTTCTTGACATCAAATTAAGTGTTTTAGCATGCTAAATCACTTGTAAAGTGCTTTATCATCAATCTTTCATTCAAATAGTAGGATGTTATGATCAATCTTCACTTTGAAGACATTTTCATTGCAAAACGAATCCAAACCAAGGTAGTTAGATGATATCATTGTAGTTTGTTTGGTTCTTCATCTTCTCACATTGTTTTTGAAGAACTTCCTTGATCACGGAGTACACAATATGGAGTTGTTTTATGCCATTCCAAGTTAGAATCAGTGTGTGACTCTCCATCCTCTTAAATTGTTTCTAAAGAACTTCCTCGATCACGTAGTACATAATATTGATGTGGTTTCATGCCATTCCAAATCATGATAATTGTGCGATTCTCCATCTTCTCACGTTGTTTTTGAAGAACTTCCTTAAACATGAAGTACACAATATTGGACTTCTTTCATTTCATTCCAAGTACAATATTGTTTGAATCTCCATCTTCTCACATTGTTTAAGAATTCCCTCAACCATGGAGTATGCAATATTGACATTGTTTCATGCCATTCTAAGTTAGAGTAATTTGTGTGATTCTATGTTATCTCTGTAAGTTTTAAACCTGTGAAGTAAAGCAATGCATACAGATTCTTAAGCAAAACAAAAATTAATCAATGACTCATACACATAGTACACATAGATTTGAAACCCTTAACTGGGAGAAAACCAACCCTTCCTTGGTGTCACACCTTTCAACTCTTCATTGTCTTAATTTCACCATTCACCATACAATATATACAATGCTTTAGGTATTCCGTAGCTACCAAAACTCTAATCCCTTAATCCAGGATTAGTTTAGAAAACTATTAAAGATAGCAAAATCCGCTAAAATAGTTGGGATCATCCAAGGTACTTGTCGAATCTCACAAGCCCACACACACATGCAAATAATATAATACATACTCAAGAATCTCACATTGTGTATAAAGAACTCCTTTAATCACGGAATACATAATATCCAAATTGTTTCATGTTGCAAATGATATCCATCATGCTATCTTCACACATATCTCTCAATATCTTTTATATATATATATATATATATATATATATATATATATATATATATATATATAACTTTGGCATATTATTCGTTGAGGTTATATGTACTCATATATATGTATATATAAAACATGGTGAATATCATTAACTTTTGCATGTTTATTCATTTAGGATATATGTGCTCAAATATATACTAAACAATATATATAGCACATAAGATAAACTGTATATTTCCATATATATATTACATGGTGGATATCATTAACTTTTGCACGTCATTTCAAATCTAAGCAATTATGTTTAGGATGATCAGACCTAAAAAGATTCACCTCGTGCATTGGTATTTTAAACATGTGGAAATAATCATTCACTTTTCCTTTATGTGATTTGACGTGACGTATCCAAATACGCGTTCAAATTTCACTTTCATGATTAGCTCAAATTGAAAAGCACTACGCAACTCTTCAAAACCGCCATGAAAACACTTATCAAATATACTCGGATTGAAAAGCACTACACAACTCTTGAAAACCGCCATGAAAACACATATCAATTATACTCAGAGATGTCGGATGAAATTTCATAAACGGAATATAATTTCGATTTAATAAATACTGGAAAAAAACACTTGAAGAATCGAGCAGAAAACAAAACAATGAATTATATGCAAAGCTCTGGCAAGAATTTCCGGTATTCGACATTTCATCGGATCCGCTACAGAAGAAACAGGGCAATACACCTCAATTTGATGAATCCCATACAATCTGTGATATCGGTCACATATCTTTATCTATATTTACACTACAGATCATGACTGCCACACTCTATTGGCTCTGCGCCGGACCATTATTTTCAACATCGCATTCACCAGGATGATCTGTTGGGAAGACCTGATTCCTCTCCGTGTCTCTGCTCAACATCCTCGTAAGCGAACGGAGGAGAGTAACGGGGGATTTCGATGTCGATTGCGAACCATTTGGCGAACAAAGCTGACAGCCTTCGCCGGGAAACGATAAACCATCGGGCCTCTTGGGTATTTCAATGCCAATCTGAGACACTTTCCGTCCACCCGAGGTTCCCTGATCAATCTCTGCATTCATCTGCTTCTGCTGATTTTGCGGATTATATTCTTCCCCAGAGCTTGCAGTCTGCCCTTGCCCCGAATTCAGATCGTCGTGGATCCCTGAAGGAATTGGCCCTGAGATTGTAACTGAAACTTGGTCTATTTTAGCGGATTCCAAAACTGCTGATTCTGGCTGCGCGCCGGTTCTGCAAACGGGACAAGTGGAATGCGAACGAAACCACATGTCAATACACTCAACATGAAAACCATGGTTGCAATTTGGGAGAAGCCGGGCTTTCTCATTCTCCTCCAACTCGCACAGACAGACTGCGCACTCCAGACCATCTATGAAATTTTGGGATTTATACACAAAAATGGGCAGAGTCTCTAATATCGAAGAATCCAACCCCGTATTCCGCAGCCACGCCGGTTCTTGTCCCGAAAAACGAAACCGACGATGCCTAGGAGCTGGTCTCCGTCGATTCTGTCTGGAAAATCTAGCAGACTGTCTCCAGATCCATCTGGCATAAATGTGCAGCAAAAAGACGAGCAAAACCACAAGAAAAAGACATATTATGGCCGACATCATGATTTTTCCAGTGATGGCATATCCCGGCGGGCCGTCATCCTGAGGCCGTTGATCATCATCTCCAGTGCCCGAGCTCATCTTGAAGTCAAGGAAATTATCTTTATGGGGCTGGTCTCGGCCCTGAAACCACTTAGAAAACCTACTCTGAAAAAAAAATGGCAGAGCACTACTTTGTCATTCTGTGGCTCGAGCCTTCAATGAATCGAAAAACGACTTAAAAAGGATTCTGAATGGGCCGATCTTTACCTTCTGAACACGCAATCGTTAATGCCGGGCCGTATTGGACGATTTAGGTCACGGTGAAAATATTCATATCCTCGAATTTCATGCCATACAAGTTCCGGGAACCCGCGTATTCAATAACCTGCAAACTTTTCAATGCTGGCCTTTACCAGGAAGAATCCCGAGCCCCCGTTTCCGCTTTGACTTGGGTGCGCAGATTCCTGCTCACGTTCGATTCCTGCAACACGTGTCGTGGGGTCGACAGCATTACCCATCTAAAAGTCAAGTAAAACCAACCAACTTTTTATTCAATGAACAGGAGGAGGAAAATACGGCAAATAATTTTGGCAGAAATATATTTTTTTTCAATTTGAAATTAAAATCCCCAGTCTCCAAGTTCGTTCCGTGCTGAGTCCAGTCTCCATAATCCAGACTTTCCGTATATGATCCTCAATCTCACGTTCAATTCATGATTTTAAAGTTGTGTTATTATTGTTTTAAAATTAAAATTATTATTTTAATAAAAGTGGTGTTAAATTTTTTTTTTATAAAGCATTAAAATAATTTATACTTTAATAAAACAATCATATTTATATTTTGATATAAAGATATGTCGTATTTTATTATATATAACCCAACTAATATTTTATTATTTAATAATACCTCAAGAATTTGAGGTTCAACGTATAACAAGTGTGAGAAGATTAAGGCACTAAAGGAGCAAAAGGTCTTTTGGCTTTTCGATGAGACAAGAAACTTGTAGGAGGCCTTCGTAGTCAAGTCTACCATGCAAAAGTCATTGGATGGTGACTATGGGCCACAAGGGGATTGAAGTCTACCATCCAACGTGTACCCTCACTGCTATTGGATGGAGTGGAGGACCTTTGCATATTATGTAGTTTCCTAGTCACCTTCTAATTTCGTCGTCTTCTTGACTTTTGTCACATGGTACACCTAACCACATGGTTACATGTAATGGTTTTGTATCATTGAGAATATAAATAAACATGACTAATCAAGCATACAATGAAACTCAATCACATAAGTATTAAACTATGAACAAAAGAATTTACCTTCTCCAAGGTAAAAATTTCAGCATTGACCAACTATGCTACATAATTGCAATGATGTCTTGGTTCTTGGTTTTTTTGAACATGTGGATTACCAAGTCAAGAATATTCTCAATAGTCTCTCTCTTCTCTACCAAAGAACCCCAACCACTTCTCCACCATCGTTCAAAAGTTTATAGGTAGAATTATTTTGGTAGGAATGGCTAGAAGGCGAGCGATAACAGGTTGAACAGGTGTGGGGCCCTTCAAACGATCAACTACAATGTCTAGCCTCATTATTAACTTTGTATCCTCGAGCTTTACTTTAGTAGCCAATCCGTTGGTTTTATTGATTGTTTTGCATTTGAGATTAGTCATTAAGTCCATTCGATGTTTGTTGCGGATCCCTTTCCCTTTCCAAATGTTAGTGTGCATATGAGATGGAAGCACATGGCCTTCATGTAGGGACCAAATTAATTTAAGTCTAATAAAATCCATAAATTGAACAGATAAGATTACTTCTACGCAGAAAGACTAAGTAATTTCTTTCATTCAACATATAAACAGGTTAAATTAATTAATGAACAACAATCTAGTGAATTACATAACAGAATAAAAATATCTCTGCTCTGATGCTAATTCCCGTTGATCTGGTTGTCCTTTCCCTGCTGCTTTGCCCAGCCTGATGCACTGACCAAACCCTGCCCAAAAACTGACTAACCACCCAACCAACTAGGAGCAACCTGTCCGACTCCCTAGCTCCAGGATACCGAAAGGAATCCTGGCCCCCATTCCCAAAACCCCTAGCAACTCGGTGCCCCCTGCAATGATTCACAAAAACTCCAAATATCAAACTCCCCACACCAGAAAAATATCCAAATAGAAATCCAGTCCCTCCTCCAAAATGCTTCCTCCCCCCAAAATCATAATCCCTCTCTCGTAGGACTCTTCCTCGTCATATCTCCCCCTTCACCAACTCTCCTCCCCTCCATTCATTACCTTATCCCCTCCTTTATTACTTTATCCCCTCCTTTATTATCTTATCCTTAACCTGTCATACATAAGTTTCAAAAGGATTAAATTAAAGTTATTAAGCCCCTTAATTTATTACCCATGTCATTGAATGTGATATGTGATTAATTTTTTAATCAATCAAAAGTTATAAACAATTAATAAATAAATAAATAAATAAATAATATTATTAATACTAATCATTGTTTAACTAAAACCATATTAGAACAATTAATTATCTAATTGATTTTACTTAATAATCCCTATGCATCTATTTAACCAGGGTTGTTACATACACCCACCCTTCAGGAAACTTCGTCCCGAAGTTAAGGTATCTCATGATACAAAGGAAAATAAACATGGTTCACACATTCATGACAATTAACCGACACTATTAGTAAGTAAGCCAAGAAAACTCATACATACTAGTGTACATGTATAAGAAATGCATGTGTAGCTAGTACAAACAAGTCTCGTGCATGTACTTATAATCAATAACTATCACCCTTATAATATTTTATGTATGCATTCAATCCAATCAACAAGACTATTCTTTTATAAAAGACAATAAACCAATCAAATGTTTGCGAAACTCTTTAATTACAATTATCTAGTTCAACAATTTTATTTAGAAAACTGTGGTTTAGTTACGTAATTATGAATATTCATATATACACATTTTCTTTTTAGAAGGGAAAAAAAACGTTAAATTCCACCATCAGACAAATCTCCACACTTTCTCAACTATTTCTACTCATCCTTCCTCCCTAACTTACTTCCATCTTCATTCCTGTCCTTCCTCTGCTAGACTATCTTGGAGCGTCAACTATATTGACTTAACTCCAAATAGAATCCATAAGTGGAAGTGTCACTACCCTGACCAAGCTTCCCCAGCAGGCAACTGACAATCATTATCACACGTCTAGGGGAGCATGAGCTAACATCGCCCTCCGATGACTTTAGGTTTTGGAGGATACACGGTGGGAAATGCCTCCACCCCTCCTAATCATAACTAGGGTCCACACCCGACAATGGAACATACAGTGGCACCATGTGGCTAGGAGTTTTTTCATCGTTTATTCGGTTTTGGGCAGTCTCATCACCTGAAATCCTGCACTAGTTCACATATCATAGCAATACATTCAAACCAATATAATTTCACATACAAAGATTCATACCATAATGTTTCTCGGCTAGTGGTCATGACATCCACTTTCATCATCATTATCCCTTGGCTATTTCATAACCCATAACCTGCAGATTAGTCTGTAACACAAACTCATACATTTCTATGCATTATCATCATGTAATTGCATACCATCATCATTTCAATTCGGTATCCTTGTACCAACAAGTTAACATCAAGGTTTTCAAGTTAGAAATAGATCTCATAATATCCCATTATTCAATTTCGACACCCATTCATAAAATGATCATTTACCAAATAGATTGCATCATATCTAACATCATTTTAATAACATTTAAACCTTCATAGGATTCACATTCACACAATATGTCGCATCATATACATTATCATCAATAACATTTAAACATTCATAAAATTTACATTCATATAGTAGATCGCATTATATCCAACATCATCAATAACATTTAAACATTCATAAAATTTACATTCGCACAATATATCGCATCATATCCATCATTATCCGAATATATTTAAACATTCATAAAGGTTCATACATCTTAAAAGTTTAAGTGTATCATTTAATAGTTTCACTGTGAGTAGAAAATAAAAGTGTAGGCCTCAGGTAATCCTGGCTGTCTAAGTCAAAAGGTGGTGTTGCATACACCCCACCTCCGAGAAACATATTCTCGAAGTGGTCAAAAAAGTGAGGGATAGTCTCGTCGTAGTGTCTCGACGTCTTCCCAAGTAGATGATCCTGGACTATACTTGTCCCACTGGACCTTAACTTGGTCTACCAGATGGTTCCTGAGCTGTCAGACTCTACGGTCCAATATGCGTAACGATTCTACCATGAGGGTTCCCACGTCCGATACCTGCAATTCCTTCCAATTTAGTTTATGTGATTCATCAACAACATAATGATGTAAAACAGATACATGAAAAACATTATGAGTTTTATGCAAGTGGGGTGGCAGTACGAGACAATAGGCAACGGGTCCAATTTTCTCTTGGATTCTAAATGGTCCTATAAATCAAGGTGACAACTTTGTCCCCTTCTCGAACCGTATGGTACTCTTATTAGGCCTGATACGAATGAAAACCTGGTCTCCCACTTCATAACTTCAGTCGGTCCTGTGTGCATCTGCATAACTTTTCTGCCTATCCCGTGCTTCCTTTAGTCTCTGCCTAATTTGAATTACCTGTTCCTCCATCTCTTGAATCATTTCTGACCCAACTGTTACTCGATCTTCTAATCTATCCCAACTCAACGACGTTTTGCATGGCCTTCCATACAGAGCTTCGTAGGGTGGCATTCCGATGGAGCTATGAAAACTGTTATTGTAGGAAAAATCTACCAAAGGTAGGTACTTCTCCCACTGGGTTTGATTATCCATGACATACATCCTGAGCATGTCTTCCATGACTTGATTTACTCTCTTGGTTTGCCCATCTGTTTCAGGATGATAAGTTGTGCTTAAGTTCAATTGAGTCCCCAATGCCGACTGCAAACTTGTCCAAAACCTAGAAGTGAATCTGGAGTCCCTATTTGAAATGATCTTCTTAGGTATCTTGTGCAAATGGATAACCTCGCTTACAAACACACATGCCACATCAGTGACATTGTAAGTGTCTCTAACCAGAATAAAATGAGAACTCTTGGTTAACTTATCAACTATCACAAGAATGGCATTGTGTCTATGAGATGTGAGTGGCAACCCCACAACAAAATCCATAGAGATGACTTCCCACTTGGACATAGGAACATCATGTGGTTGTAGGAGGCCTGCCAGGTGATGGTGGTCGGCTTTCACTTGTTGACACTCTAGGCACTTGGCGACGAAATGGACTACATCACGCTTCATGCCTACCCAGAAGAAAAGTTTCCTCATGTCGGCATACATCTTCTTCACACCTGGATGCGCACAATAAAGTTCTCTATGGGCTTTCTTCAGTATGATGCTTCAAATATCTCCATTTTTTAGGGATGTACATCCTTCCTTGATATCTCAATAGTCCGTCTTCTTCTAGGCTATATCCTTCATACTTTGGATCTAACTCCCTCCCATTCTGGAGGTTTGAAGTAACCTTTAAATACCAACTGTCTCCTTGGACTTGTGTCAACACATGTTCCCTCAGATTAAATTTTAAGGGTATCAAGGAGAAGACACGTGGTCTCCTGCTCAAGGCATCTGCGACCACATTTTCCTTTCCCTTGATGTATGAAATACCAAAATCATACTCACTCATAAACTCACTCCATCGCCTTTGCCTAGCATTCAGATCCCTTTGAGTGAAGAGATGTTTTAAACTTTGATGGTTCATTTTGAGCTCAAAGTTTCTCCCCACAAGATAGTGCCTCCAAAGTTTCAGAGCTAGCATTACAATTGCCAACTCTAAATCATGAGTCGTGTATATCTCTTCGTGTTTCTTCAACTTCCTTGACGCATAAGCTATCACTCCTCCATCCTGCATTAGAACGGCCCCCAACCCTTGCTTCGAGGCATCCGTGCAAACTGTGAAGTCCTTTTCCATATTCGACACTTGTAGAATTGGCACACTAGTTAGTAACCTCTTAAGCTCAATGAATGCACTATCACATTCTTCTGTCCATTCATACTTGACCCCCTTGCGCTACAAAGTGGTGATGGGTTTCGCTATTTTGGAGAACCCCTCCACAAATCTCCGATAATAACCTGCTAGCCCCATGAAGCTTCTCACCTCATGGGCATTTTTTGGCACTGGCCACTCCATAATGGTCTTTACCTTTTCTGGGTCCACAGAGATTCCTTTGAAGAAAATGATATGACCTAAATAGTGAATTTATTTCTGGAAGAAGGAACACTTTGACAACTTCCCATACAATTTGTTCTCCCTAAGGCAAGACAACACCACTCACAAGTGTTTCTCGTGTTCTCTTTCGTTCTTGGAATAGATGAGGATGTCGTCTAGAAAGACTTGTACAAAATGGTCTAAGTACTTCTGGAATACGTCGTTCATGAGGCTCATGAATACTGCTGGCGCATTGGTCAATATGAAAGGTACTATGACAAACTCGTAATGTCCAAACTGAGTTCGAAAGGCAGTTTTTGGGATATCGCCTTCCTTAATCCTTAACTGATGATACTCGGATCACAAATCGATCTTTAAAAATATTGCTGCTCCTTTCATCTGATCGAAGAGGTCATCTATTCATGGAATTGGGTACCTATTTTTCACTGTAGCACGGTTCAAGTCCCTGTAGTCTATACATAGTCGTAAGGATCCATCCTTCTTCTTTACAAAAATAACTGGTGCACCCCAAGGTGAAACACTGGGCCTTATTAGCCCTAAGTCCAGTAACTCTTTTAACTGCATTTTCAATTCACAAAGTTCCAGCGCTGTCCTCCGATACAGATTTTTGGAAATTGGTTCTGCACCAGGTTTTAGCTCAATAGTAAAATCAAGCTCCCTCTCAGGAGGTAACCTTGGTAACTCGTTCCGAAAAACATCTTTAAATTATGACAATACTAGGTACAGATCTAATGAGGGTCCCTTCCTTTCATTCACTGCTTCCACTACATATAGTCAACACCCTTGCCTCAAGCATCGTTTAACCTTCATAGTTGAGATAAATCGTAATGACACCTTTCTCCGTACAACCTGTATCTCCACTGGCCTTCCTTCGTTGTCTAAACAGAGCACCCTTTTTGCGAAACAATCTACCAAAGCTCGATGAGCTTCTAACCAATCCATTCCAATGATTAGTTCGTACGCAACGAGAGCAGTAACGTATACCTTCAACCTGGTAGTACACACTCCCAGGTCTACTATACAATTATCAACGCTAGGTCCTACCGCTTGTTTTTCCCCCGAAGCCATCTTGACTTGTTTAAAGTCATCGTGCTCGTAGGCTGCCAACCCACTCTTTTCTAATGCAGATGGTGAAATGAAACTATCTGTCTCACCAGAATCAAATAAAATCTTAACATTGATATGATTTAGCGTACTTGATGACTCCACCACCGTGGATTGATGCTCAACCTGATGATTATTAACTGTTGCGTAAATCTGGTGGCTGCTACTTGCTCTTCCCATCGGGGCCTTTCCTTCTCTATGCACGAACCCTGATTGTAACTCTGGGCAGTGACGCTGGTAATGGGGTCCTCCACATCCCCAACAGGGAACATGAGATTGAACCTGCGCACTTTTATGTGACTGTCTCTGAAATGAGTTCCTTCCCCTGGAACCCCTGCCCCTACTAGCTATTCCCTGAGATGGCCGTGGACCTGTCTGCATTGTTGGTGATGAATGAGATGTTGCACTTGCTGCCATTGAAATCCCTGTGGTTACTGTCCTTGGTGCAACTCTATTACCATATGGAGGTGGCCTTGAGCCCCCTCCCCTGGGAAATGTCCTATGGGCCTTCCCCACGAATCCAAGACGATGCGGAAAGGTCGGTCTCATACCTCTGGTTAAGTTCACGTGTTCCTCCGCATAACGCGCATTTTCCACAGCTTTCGCTACTGAAGACGGTTTCCACATCCGCACCATAGCTCTTATCTTAGGGTTCAATCCATAGACGAAGCTCTCTACTTATCGTTGGTCATTATCCATATATGAAACATATTTGACCAATTCCATAAATCTGATCTCATATTCTTCTACAGTTCTGTTTCCCTGTACTAAGGCATGAAACGCCCCTACCTGTTGTTCCTCATAGTAAGCTGGCAGATATTTCCTTTGGAACCTCTCCTTGAAAAGTTCCCAAGATACTGTGTCTGGGGTAAGATGCAGTTGTCTTTCCAGGTTGCCCCACCAGTTCAAGGTGTTGTCTCTTAACTGAAAAATCGCTATCTTCTCCTTTGAGTTGGACGCATAGTCCCTTAAGGAAAAACACATTGTCATGCCTTCCAACCATGTTTCTGTGCGTTCACTGGCGCGACCCCCGGCAAACTCCGAAAGTTTGATCTTTTTCAGTTCTCGAGTGATGTCTTCGGGTGGAGGTCTTCCCCCTGAATCCCTCGACACTTTTGGATTACCCATTCCAGATGGTGGGGGTTCCACTTCAGTCCCTGCTGGTTGTCGTCCCTTTAAAGTCTCATTTATGGCCTCCAAAGAGCGCAGTATGAGAGCTAGTTCGAGCGATGGTGGCGGCGGCGCTGGCGGTGCCTGCGACGATGCTCCCCTGTATCGATTCCCTCGAGTCCTAACCATCCTGTATGATAAAACCTGCATCAACCAAAGTTGTCAGGGTGAGTTCAAGGACGTTTCAAATTGGTGCTACTTAAACTAGAAAACAGGGTTAGGCGTAAGTTTCTTTTACTTGTCTGTAAACATATGTTACTCTCTTAGGGGAGTGGCTAGGTTAGGGTTAAGCGTCTAAGCTTGGTGTCACCGCCTAAGGAAACTATTAACCCTCTCACCTCGTAGCTATGCTCACTTTAATATGCACTCGTCAATGTGCATCAAATCTCCTATGTAGTTCTTTCTATTATTCCTACTATTATACCCTAACTGATCGCCATGACATGTGTCAAACTTCCGCTACTCCATAAGAATCTTTAACCGGAGTAAATTAGAACATAACCCTATTACATTAATTAATCATATGGGTATATGTATGATTAATAACATAGGTTACAACTCACTATTAAAATTATATTTTATATAGTTAATTTAATTACCCAGTTTACCCATAAATCATTACGACAAATAAGTCAATTAATTTAAATATCATATTAATCTTACCATATATTATTAAATTTAAAACTCATATATCACTAATCTTTTAATTTAATTTAATTTATATTTATATTTAATCTCATCTTTTTATTTAATTAAATTAAAGTAATTAAATTATTTACTTACTTTAAATTAAATTAAAACTCATAATTATTTAATTTAAATAATTTAAATTTACATAATAGTATTAATACTTTTAAAAGAATGATTAAATAAATAAATAAAAATATAGAAAAAAAAATATAATAATCAAATTAATAAAATAAAACTAAAATAAAATAATAAAAAAAAGTTTATTAACTTGGTGAGGGCATGCATGAAGTCCACGTGCCCCCCCAGGGCTCTTATCCCTCAAAAACCCTACACCTAGCTCTCCATTCCCAAACCCTATACACATTCTTTCACTCTGCGAATGTGGTCGGCCTCTCTCACTCTGTAGCTGTGACAGAGTTAGGGTAATGGCTTGCAGCGCCTCCCTCGATAGCTTGGCGCTGAGAGCTTAGTCTCGGCTTAGCTTGTGATGTTTCCTGTTGTGTTTGGTGCAGGTGCTCTTGGTGTTCATCGCCGTGGAGTTGGAGATGTTGTTCAATCTCGTGTTGTTGTTGATTCATGTGTTGTGATGTGACATATTTTCTGATCCCTCTTGTAATGTACTCGGCATGGGTTTCACCATTTGAAACAACATTTTTGCATGAACCCATTCCTCGTTCTTTGTTCATTGTGGGTAACATCATCCATATTTTATTTACCATCGATATTGCTTTAACCTTCTTCGTTTCTTATAAGGAAAAGCACACAGATCTGCTCGTATACAACCCAAAGAAAATCGCCTTCAAGTATCTATCTACATGGTTCATTTTGGATGTGTCCTCGAAATTTCCATTTCAGATAGTTGCCTTACTATTCACAGGGAAATTTGGTGCATGCTTAACTTTTAGTTTACTTCACTTCTTTAGGCTTTGGAGACTGTGAAAAGTTAGTTCTCTGTTTGCCAGACTTGAGAAGGACATCAGGGTAAATTATTTCTTGTTGCGATGTGTTAGGCTCGTTTGTACTACCTTGGCTATCCTTACGCGTTGAGCACAAAGGACTCATATATGCTGTTGTTTTTCTTGTTTTAATACTAAAAAAAAATTTTTGTTTCCTGTGTGCATCACAAGAGCTTAGTATGTTGCATGGATTTTTTTTGACTCGGCTCTATGGTTCCTGCGCCTCCTCTCCATGGCTTGGCGCATGGTCTCTGTGTTGTGTATTGGAATCGTGTGCTGACTCTTCTTTTTTTTTGGTCTGTCCGTGGACGCGTTGAGCACTCACCATGCAACTCACGGGCTTCCTCCTTTGGCCTGCGGGCTCTTCCCATGGTTTGTGAATTGGCCTGATGCTTGTTTGGAGCTTGGCCCGTGGGTTAATTGACCCAATATATATATGTTTTTTGCTGTTTATTTATTTGTTGCTAATTTATATTCACTGTTTCATTATTTCTAATTTTATTTATCTGTTGATGAGGTGAGTGGAGTATGGATCTAGACGTAGCAGACCGAAGAGAGCTACCATTTTCAGCTGGCACTCGCACTGAGGGTTTCAGCGAAGGCCTCCTGTGCGGATGATCCTCATCTCCTCGCCTCGCACTGCGACGAGCCTTGCGCCGGATCGGGCGATGGATTTGCACGGAAGCACATTGAGGCCTTGTGTCATCGATTCTGGGTAAGTGTTGCAAGAAAGCTGAGAAAGATTATTGAGCTGCACTTTTCATCACTTATTATTCTTACCCCCGACTGTTTTGCCTAGAGCTATATATATCTTACAAATTTTTTTTTTTTCCCTGTTAAACTAAATTAGTGGAATCGACTGGGGCATATATTTGCAGTCTTTCAAGTTCAAAATTAAGGGGTTTGAAAGGGCCAATGTCATTGCGGACACATAGCCTAACTATAAAATAAACCAAAATTTTGAACGAACTTTGCACATGCATAACTGTAAATTTGACACTTCTTAAATGCTGCTATAATTGTGTCATTCACTGATCCTAGTCCCATTGACCTACTTTGGACAGTATTAAAATTATCTTAATAGTTTCTTAAATGTATTTTAGGGTTTCTTAAAAGCATTTTAGGAACATTTCAAGATTGAGATGGATTCAGTTCATTTTAGTGAAGATCACCGGAAATTGGCCTTAAGAGGAAGCTTTACAGACTTCCCAATCAAATTGTTATTTTGAATTATACTGCCTTGGATAACTGATGTTAAATTTATTACCATAATATAAAGTCATTAAAATGCTGACATTAGTTCGAGGGCATATAAGTGATACTGAACCATCACAGAGCATGTCATCATGATTAGGGCCACTTCTTACAGGCCAATAGATTAAATTAATCGAAGTTAAATAATGGTTTCTTATAAGTATTTCGTGGAGCGTTGCAAGATTAAGAAGGATTTAGTTCATCTGAGTGAAGATCACCGAGAATTGGCATTAAGAGAAATATACGAAGAATTATTTTAAATATTTGTCTGGTAGCCATTGTACCTATTTAACAGTGGAATTGCCATAATTATTCTCAAAGTTTAAATTTTCTATTGTTAGTAGGTTTTTCAAAGGGAAAAATTAATAGAACAGGTGCCTTTTGTTTTGTGTGTCTGACATTTATTTTTGGGTATTGCTTGCAGGTTAGGTGGAGCTAGAGCTTGGAGCTCAGATTTATACCTAATTAAAGGGTTTCAGGGCTGTTTAAATTTCTGGGTGGGGTTTGTCTAAATTTATGAGTGGGTAGGTAGGCCCTTGGCTCCAGATTTTGAACCAGAGCTTTGATACCATGTGCAGGGACCAAATTAATTTAAGTCTAATAAAATCCATAAATTGAATAGATAAGATTACTTCTACGCAAAAAGACTAGGTAATTTCTTTCATTCAAAATATAAGCAGGTTAAATTAATTAATGAACAACAATCTAGTGAATTACATAACAGAATAAGAATTACATAACATAATAAAAATACCTCTGCTCTGATGCTAATTCTCGCTGATCTGGTTGTCCTTTCCCTGCTGCTTTGCCCAACTTAATGCACTGACCAAACCCTGCCCAAAAACTGACTAACCACCCAGCCAGCTAGGAGCAACCTGTCCGACTCCCTAGCTCCAGGATACCGAAAGGAATCCTGGCCCCCATTCCCAAAACCCCTAGCAACCCGGTGCCCCCTGCAATGATTCACAAAAACTCCAAATATCAAACTCCCCACACCAGAAAAATACCCAAACAGAAATCCAGTCCCTCCTCCAAAATGATTCCTCCCCCCAAAATCATAATCCCTTTGCCGTAGGACTCTTCCCTGTCATATCTCCCCCTTCACCGACTCTCCTCCCCTCCATTCATTACCTTACCCCCTCCTTTATTACCTTATCCCCTCCTTTATTATCTTATCCTTAACTTGTCATACGTAAGTTTCAAAAGGATTAAATTAAAGTTATTAAGCCCCTTAATTTATTACCCATGTCATTGAATGTGATATGTAATTAATTAATCAATCAAAAGTTATAAACAATAAATAAATAAATAAATAAATAATTAATATTATTAATACTAATCATTGTTTAACTAAAACCATATTAGGACAATTAATTATCTAATTAATTTTACTTAATAATCCCTATGCATCTATTTAACTAGGGTTGTTACACTTCACCTGTCTCCCCAAGTTCACTGCTCACTACTACAGTACATGTTCGATAAATAAGGTATATCCACATAGGTCAAACACCTTAAGGCAATCGCTCACACAAACAAATCAAAGATCAATACATCAACGTATTATGTGGTTAAAACCCTTAAACAGGGAAACAATGCACCACCCTAGCCAACATGACCATTTGAGGCAATATATTCTCACAATGAATTATCAAGAAACAACCCTCCATGCTTTTTAAATAGAGATCATGGATCAATTGGGTGTTAAGACACATAATAATATGGTTGTTAGTATTAAGGAGAAGGTAAACCATTGGATCACTTTATGTCTAGAAGATAATCATGATTGTCAAATTAGATAATTACAATGCATACTGAAGAAACACACTTTACCTAAAGACACATTAGACCAAGTTGACCTTAACTAACTTCTATAAGTGTTTGAATATCCTAACACCCCCCCTAAAGAACAATTTGAGAATGAATTGAAATATTTACAAATGTGACATGATAGGAGAAGGAAGGAGGCATTAGAGCCTATCTCCCCTCAATGACAACTTCATGAACTCCTAACATAGATCGAATTTTGCAAAACTTTGTTTTTTAAAAGACTTTGTGAAAATGTCTGGAACTTGATCATTTGTAGGGTAATTGTGCATTTTGAGATTTAATTATGAAGAAGCTCTCTGATGAAGTCCATGTGTATCTCATTGTGTTTGTTGCAATGACGTTGAACTGGATCGTTGGCACATTGAATAACACTTTGATTATCACACTAGAGTGTGATCAGATGCTACTGCTAGAATCCAAACTCTAAAAAGATCAACTGAAGCCACAACACTTTTTGACTTGCACTACTGCTCAATACTCTACTTTTGTTGAAGAAAGAGAAAGTGGATGTTGCTTCTTACAAGCTCAAATGAAAAGTCCAAAACCAATACTAAAAACATAACTTGCAATAGACTTCTCATTGTCAAGGTCACCAACCTAATCAGGATCAATGAAGCCAACCAACAAACACTCCCCCCCGCCCTCATAACTGTAATGTATTCAAAATTGAATGGTACCCCAGATATATTGAAGCATCCATTTTGCTACTTTCAAATGGATTTGATTGGGTGTTTGCATATACCAGGAAACAAGAATAACAACAAAGTGTTGATCTATTTTCCTGTTAGGGACAAGATTCAACCTCCTAAGGTATACTTAAAAGAAGCTATTTAATATCTCCTCCATGTTTTAATAGAGGTGGCACTCCTCTATCTCACTTAGATTTTCAATATACTTATTCAATCAATAAGTTTAAACATTCATATCATCTATACCTATGAGTGGACCATGTGGTAAAATAACTAATAGGATAGAAAATAAATTATAATAGAAAAATAATAACCTCAAAATATACAAAATAACTGCATCCATTCCATCAAATTCATTCAATTGAGTAATGAGAAAAAAAGATTCAAAGAAAGACTTATAAGACAAAAAATAGATTGGTGGTCGAAAAATCAAAGAGCTTTAAATGATTTCATTCTTTTGGTATCATAAGATGCATAAGAGACACACACTTGAGATCTCATGTTTATATTAAAGTTAGAAATAAAAAAAAACAATGATCTCCTAGAATAACTCTATGCAAGAGTAAAAAAATATTACAAATTGATGTGCAAGTTCAAATAAAATGTTGGCCTACAACACAACATAATACTCTTGATACTTAAACGATAAAAGGAACGTGTTCATCCAAATAGATTGGGATGGGGCTCCCATGGACCATATATGGCAGAGGTAACCTAGAAGAAGAAAAAAAATGCAATCAGGGATCGACTTTATAAATAAACAATAAACCTGTGAAGCTGGATGATCAGATTAGGACAAAATAAGGGAAATGATTTGAAAATGAATGTACTCACAAAAACGGAAGTGGACTGATGGATGGATCTCTCTCCACTTGTTTCTTTGTCCAAGCCTTCATATATATATATATATATATATGTGTGTGTGTGTGGAACTCAAATTTTTCTGGTGCAACTACTTCTCGATAGTTACTTAGGATTGGTTATTTGTCTTAACGAATTCTTCAACCACTCTTTGATACAACCCTTTAATGGAAGGACTATTATGTTTTGCTTTACTCATAGTGAAAATATTTCATCTTCCATCGCTCTGAATTCAGAGTGTAACTATTGAACTGACGCTAGATGGTATTCATTACTATCCACAAATCTAACTAACCATTTTTTAATTTGATCCTCCAAAAAGTTAGTGAGGTTGTAAAAATATGTAAGGTACCAAATGTATAATTTAGAGTAGAAACATAATTATTATGATGAATATCAATAGAAAGAGAAAAATATAGAGAACAATTACACCAAAAATGATACCTTTATTGATAGAAAGCCAAGTTCACTTGCCTCTTCAAGGGGGAAACCTCTAGCAGATCATATCTCAATTACAAAATAATTCTCATGACAAAACTCTTTCATGCTTCTACTCCTATTTATACTATTCAATCTTATAGAGAACATTCTACAGAAAGATCTTTCTAGAAATAGAATCTTCTATTAAGTCTTCTTACATTAGACATGTTCACATTATTACATAGGCATTATTTAATAATGTTGGCCTTTGTTACATAGAAAACATATTATTATATCTACTTGAGGGGTTAGGTAGGTTGGGAGCCTAACATGCCCTCCCCCTTTGAAACAACCTAAATTCCCTCAAGGCTTGATATGAGGAAATTGTTGTAGAATGAAAGTCAATTCCCATGTGGCATCCTATGGTAGTGTATCCTTCCACTGAAATAAAATTTCCTTGATTGTGTGTTGGCGGATACGATGCTCACATTAGTCCATGATTGCTTGGGGCTGCAACCAAATAGAGCCTTCATCATCCAATTTAGGGAGACCAGTTTGAGTTTGACACTTTATTCCAATCACTTTCTTCAAGCAAGAAACATGAAAAACATAATGGATCTTAGAGTGATTGAGAAGAGATAACTTGTAGGCCACATGCCCTACGCACTTGAGAATGATACAAGGGCCATAAAAATTGGGAGCAAGTTACTAGAAATGATATGCTTTGAGTGATGTTTTCTTATAAGGTTGTAGATGAAGAAATACCTGATCTCCTTCAACAAATTGGTTTTTTGAACATCCCTAATCAACTTGTTGCTTCATGCGATTCTGATCCATGACTAAATTCTCTTTGAGGGTACAGAGAATGGAAGATCAAAATGTAAGAGTGTTGTCAACTTCGTGGACCTTGGAGGACTGGACAAGTAGGAGAAGAAATAAGACAACTTTTGACTGAAGACTTTTTCAAATGGAGACATGTGAGTGACAACATGGTAAGATGTGTTGTACCACCATTCAGTGAGTGGTAACCATTGATCCCATTGAGTTTGTCTTTCAGACACAAAACACCTCAAATATGTTTCCAATCACTTTTTGACAACTTTAGTTTGACCATTAGTTTGGGGATGATAGGTTGAGTTGTGATGAAGTTGTGTGCCTTGTGACTTGAACAATTCCTGCCAAAAGTTGTTGGTGAAAGTTGGATCATGGTCAGAGACAATAGAATGGGGCATGCCATTAATTTTGAAGAGATTATTCATGAAAATTTGAACCACCATGGATGTCATGAATGGGTGTTGGAGGGCACATAAATGAGCATATTTGGAAAGGTGGTCTACTAAAACCATGATGATGGATTTGTTGCCAAATTTGGATAAGCTGACAATGAAGTCCATAGAAATATCTATCTAGATAGTAGGTGGAATAGGAAGAGTTTGGAGTGTGCCTGGAATTTTGACTATTCTCCCTTATTGTGTTGACAAGTATCACATTCAACCACAAAAGTGAAAATGTCCTGTTTCATGTCTTCCTAGAAAAAAGAACGTTTAATCCTTTCATACGTTTTTTGAAAACCTCAATGATTGATTGTTGGTGAAGCATGGAGTTCATAGAGCATAGTGGATTTAAGGTGAGACGGTGGGCTTAAATACATGCAACCTTTGTAGTGAAGCTCCTCATTGTGCCAAGAGGATCCCAAAGATGCATGGGGATATTGTTGCAATTCTTGGATTAGGTGAGACAATTTGGGATCTTGGAACCATTCCTAGTGAACGACATTTAGCCAGTCAGATACAAGGAAGGAGAGTGAGAAGAGGGACCCTTCTTCTTCATATTTCCTTGAAAGGGCATCAACAACCACATTTTCTTTGCAATTCTTGTAAATGTTCTCATAATAATAACCAAACATTTTGATCAACCACTTATGTTTCTCTAGGGATGAAATTCATTGTTCCAAGAAATATTTGAGGCTATGATGATTCATTTTAATTTGGAAGTGTTTCCCAAGAAAGTAAGGACACCATAGATCCACCGCATGTAGAATAGTCAACATTTCCTTTTCATAGGTGGATTTTCCCTAGTGTCGCTCAGAGATTTGTTTGCTAGTGAAAGCCAAAGGTATTCCATTTTGCATGAGAAATGCCCGAATTCCTTTCCTAGAAGAATCACATTCCAAAAAAATAGTCTCGGTGAAGTCGGGAAATGATAGAACATGAGTCATGCACATAGCCTCTTTCAAGGCTTGGAAGGATTGATCAATTATGGGAGTCCAACTTGAAGAATTCTTTTTAAGGAGAGTAGTGAGGGGTGTTACACATTATTTTGGTCACCCCTGTGATCAACTGACGATACGAGTATTGCTTACTCCTCTGTTTCCTGAAGCTACTGAAGAAATATGACATTCTCCCTGGGAAATAGAATCATCTCTCCTTTCTCAAAAACCCTACAAAAGAAGATCGTCGCACCCTTCCTTATGCTAAGGGGGAAAAAATGCTTGATCGTTGCATGCTGCACCATAGTGGAATGCGATGTTGTCACAGGCGGCTTGTGTTTAGGGTGCGACAATGCTTAAACAAAGGAAAAAGGTGAAATTCTCGAAGGTTATAGAATGGAATCTTCGGAAGGATGAGGTGGCCTCTGATCGGTTTGGATCTAACTCGCTTCTCTGATTTAGTGGGATCATCCTAATCTCTTCATCCCTCCCTCTTCACTCTATATAAAGAGGGATCTCTCATGGGAAATGATAGGTTGGCTTATGCATGAAGAATTCTGCTGAAGATTGTACTTGTGATAGCTTTGCTTTAGCTTTCCAAGTCAGATTGTGAATACTCTTCATAAAAATCATTGGAGCAAAGGTGTGTGTGTTGGACCAAGGGGCCATTGGAAGGGACCTTGCAACATCAAGGAATAGGTTGTATTCTCCACTTTCATCAATATAATGCAATGATACATTTCTTCCCTATAAAAGTGTCTCCATTTTTATTGTGTAACTCCTTGATCTTATGCATAGGTTTCATTGGAATACATATATCTTTGTACTCTCTCTTTGTTGGTTTGTGCTTCTTAACAGGTTCAACATCCCACAAATCCAAAGATGGAGCAAGGAAGATACTAGCGAGGATCAAACAACGTTTAAACGGTATGTCATTTGTCCCTCTTTGCACTAGCTTACATTACAATGAAATCTAAGGAGAAGCTTGTATTCTGCTATGTTTTTTTCTAATTTCTTGTTGAAGTTAGGGAGATTAGTTTGTGTCAACACTTATCGATTTGTCCGATAATAAAATTGGTGACCATACTAGGGAACATCCTTTTTTGTTCTTTTCTTCCTTTTTTCTTTTTTCTTTCCGTCTTTGGGTTGATTCATCATTCTTTGAGTCATTGGGTGATCCATGTTGACTCCCTAGTCTTGAAAGTTCATTAGGAAATCCTATTCTCTGTTTATTTTTCCTTGATTTTTAGTCATTGTCGCACCTTGCCGTGAAAACCAGTGTGACGACATCACACTGTGTCTTTCTACTCCTTGCGATGATTCCTAAAGAAATTTTTGAGTGACAGTCTATTTCTTCCTCTTTTCCTAGATTGTTGATCATTTCTTGGGATGCATTTTTGGTCCCGTTGGGTGATTCTTCAAAGCTTACTTTGCAATTTTTAAACTGAATTTGATCATTTCTCAAGTGTTGGGAATCGTTTTCATAAGCTTTACAATTTTACCTTTCACTTCTTGTTGTAAGGGTATAATCTCTAGGTTTCATTCTTGAGTGCTTGTTAGATAAGTTGTTAGTTTTTGTGAGTTTTGGTTTGTTGTTGATTAGAAAACGATTTTGATTTCATTAAACAAATGAGTTTTCTTGATTTTATATTTTTGGTTGCATTATGATTAAATTTTGGGGAATTTCCTTGTGAGTGCATTCATTTTCATGAACAAATTTTCTTTTTTCTTTGGTTCAGCTCTTTGTTTCTTATTTGCAAAGAAAAAGAATTGAAATTTGATAGTGTTTACAAGAGATTTTTTGCATTAAGTGTTTGTTTCAAAAGAGAAAACTTGGAAAATTTGATAGCTTTGATTGCTCGGTATCAAGATTGTTCAAAAGATTAAAGGAATTGTGTTTTGCAATTTCTTGTATTTTGATTTAAAAAAAAAAAAAAAACATTTCATCTCTCTTTGCATATTTTTGAGTCAAGGTAAAAAACTTCATCAGTTTCATCTCCGCTTCCTTTTTGAGTTAAACAACAACCTTTAAAATTAAGTGTAATTTTAAAATCTATTTAGTAACTTTTATTTTCTAGAACTCTTATACACCAACATTAGCTAGGGATAGCGCTTTGGAATAGGTTGTGAGGAATACTCTCCAAAGCATCAAAACAGACAATGGTATCTTGTGATAGGGAGAGTCAAATCCACTTGTTACATTTTTTCTTGGGAATCCCTTCTAACACAAGGGTCAATCACGAGGTCACATTAGGACCGACATAGTTACTCACCTTGCTTTGTTGGTCTTAGTGTAGTGAATGTGCGTATTATTGGGGGTCGCTTGAGAAGAAAATCCTGTGCAAACCTTCTCAAGGTGATTTTGGGCTTAGATACCCTGCCGTTTAGTGTATATCGCATTTTTGACTGCTTCCCCAGGCATCATTGTCGTAATTGGTAACCTTAGTAGCCTATCTCTTTAGGGTCTTCACACAAGGTGACTGTGGAGGGGAAAGTATTCATGGTACCTGGAATCGATGTTGGATAAACTCACTTAGGCTCCTTGGAGGGTATACCCACGATTTTGTGTAGGAGATTTCACCAGGGCGTAAGTCTGTTAAGAAGGTTGTCAATGTAAATTTTCCACCCGCTTTATCCCAACCCCTTCTTGTCTTGATTTCGTGACGTTGGATTTCATCACCAACTAGTGATTTCAAAATAAGAAGGTTTATTTGTATGATTGATATCTAGATTTTATTATTGAAGTGTTGTTTGTTTCTCTAGTTGGCCATAGATCTCTTTTATTCTTTTTTGGGTGTGGCCAACATCGACCCTCGTCGTTCACATAGGATGCATGGGTTGCCTCTGAAAGAACTGAAAGAATATGCTCATGTTGGCCCTTGGTCATGTATTAAGGAAGAAAGCAAAGATTAAAGAAGAAGAAAGACAAAGCATGAAGTGTGCGGAAGACACACAAACCAAGGAATGGTTGAAGTGGTTAAAGAAGCATAAAAGAAGGAGTGAAGTAAGGAAAAAGAATCCATTGAAAGAAAATATCAAGGAAGACAAAGAAGCAAAGAAGATAGATCGTGACAAGTCAACAAGCGGAAGAAGACACCAATGGGTGCTTTGGAGCACCTCATGGAGAAGAAGGAAGAATAGGTTGACGAAGCCCTTAACATTTGGGTTATGTAGACCCAGGGTTTTGGCACCTAGGGTTTTGGACCTAGGGTTTTGGGTCTAGTGTTTTGACACCTAGGCTTCGATATAGGGCTGTCTAAGAGTCATGGAATGTATAAAAAGAGGTATAGACGATTTGAGATGGAGATAGTAATATTGAGATGAAAGAGTGTTATGTCTTAGAGTATTATTGTATTTTTGGGTCTTCAGCTGTGTGCGAAGATCTACTCTGCAGCTGGGTGTGCAGGGAGAGAAAATAGAGAGAAAGAGAGAGGAGGATCTGCAGCTAAGTGCGTAAATAGAACTGTGTATTTTCATATACTTAATCAATAAACACAGTTCTGTGGATGTATCCCTAGTGAGAGGGTGAACCACGTAAAACCTTGTCATTTCATGTGATTGATGTATGCTATTTGCTGTCTTTAATATTGTTATTGCACTGATATTGTCCTTGTTAAAGATAAGAAGTTATAACTTATTTGTGAAGCTAAGTATAAGACTGTTAAGAATATCTAGGTTATCTTGCGTTGTTGTTCTAGAATCATCTTGTGTTTTCTCTAGTTGTAGACACCTGTGTCCTGCAACCCCCCTATTGTTACTTTAGCCGAGACCTCATCTGCTTTGCAGGTGTTGATGAAAGGGATAGTAGTTAGGGTTTGTTGGTGTGCTGTTAGAGTTGAAACCTCGATCTACCCCTGTGCCAACAAATGGTTCTGTTGCCGGGACCAGGATCTTCGTGAAGGAATGTCAAGGTGGTTTCCATCGAAGAAAATAATTCAGAACTGGATAGAAGAATAGGAAAGGAGCTTCGACGAAGCTCAATACAGAAGATTGGTTGGGAAGGTACATCTTTACTGATGTACATGAGATTTTCTTTGCAGGAGTTCATAAGGAGTTGTACGAGTGGTTAGCTAGATTAGCAAACACTTAGTTTGAGATCAGATCTAGACCACCTGTGGTTTTGAGAGTGGCATTGATTAAGAAAGTCAAGAGGGTTGATAACGCTATGTCTAGAGCGGTGGATCTATGTTTTGATAGCACTATTGGAGGGTACATTACTGAGTTTTCTATCGATAGAGTAGATTCATATAGCCAAGTAGAGATGTATTTCTTCAAGGGACCTAGAGGAAAGTTTCTACAATTTTTGAAGTTGAGGATTAAGATGTTATTGCATGAGAAGAATATCTTGAAGATATAGTAATAATTTTAAGTTTAAAGCTAATGTTAAAGAATTCAAACATCGAGAGTGACACAGAAGCTGGATACATGTGCAATGGGAGACCATTCAGAGAGGTTCCTCTTGTGAACCTGTTTAAACAGAGTTACGAGCCATTAACACAAGATGAGGGATTCTACAGTGGAGAAGAAGCAGAGCTATTACGTGAAGAGTATTTAGAGTTCGCAAGGGCAGAGGAAGTAGAGACCAAAGAACTTTGCCGAGAAGAACCAAAAACCTCAGGTATTGAACCTACCGTCGAAGTAAGTATTTCTATGCCCCCTGTTGTTTTAGTAGCACACAATAACCAGAGTAATCAGAGCACTCAGAGTACTGTTACAAGAAATTTAGTACATAATCAGTCGAGAAACCAAGGAAAATCCATGGCAGATGAAATGAGGTTACCCATTTTCAGAGGAGATGGATCTAAGGATCCTGACAAGCACTAGTTCTTATGTGAAGCTGTATGGAGCATTAAGAAAGTCATCGATGAAGCTGTTAAGAGAGCTCAATTTAGTACTACCTTGAGGGACCACGCCTTGAGATGGTATATGAAGTTTGTTATAGGATCTGTACAACCTAAACTATTGAATGACATTAAGACTGTGTTGAGTGTAGAGTTCAAGAATCCCAAGTCGGAGTCACAGTGCATTACAGAGTTGAAGGAAATCAAGCAGAAGGTGACTGAACCTGTTTGGAAGTTTGATAAGAGGTTTAAGACTTTGACGGGCCATTTAAGTTTTCAAATTCCAGATGAACAACATAAGGAATGGTTCATCGCTGCCCTCCTGCCACACATTAGAGTTCCTCTGATGCAACAGAAGGTCGCTTCACAAGATGAGGCATTAGAGATTTCTATGAAACTAGAAGAATCCCCTGTAGGAGAATCCAGTCCAGGTATGAGTCAGATTTTGAATCAGTTAACTAGTTTATCTTTACAGGTTGAAAACATAAAGAAAGATAAAGGAAATGAGAAAAGAGAAGACATATGGTGTATCATATGTAAAGTAGAGGGTCATGGAAAATACCACTATCCTTTATTTAATGAATACTTGGCCTCTGGAGCCCCTAATCCTTTGAAGTAGGCTACTTTACCATGGTGCGAGGTATGTAGAAATAGACATCGCCCTGGTGAATGTTATTATATGCAGAAATATGTCCAGACACCCACCAATCTTTACTGTACATTCTGTAAATCTATGGGGCATGATGAGAAGGACTATAAGGCTTATGACCTCATGCATGAAATGTCAATGGATGCATATAGAATTCAAGGAGAATTACAACAAGAAGGGAATGCTACGCATTTCAATTCCACAGGAAGAGGAAAATTCAATCCTCGTGGTGGGTTCAGAGGAAGAGGATGAGGAGGAGGCATAGGTCGAGGTCGAGGTTAGAGTATTTTCTATAACTGCTCCTAGCAAGGTCATTTGGCAAGGGATTTTCAGAACCCTTGTACTACTTGCAGCTACTATAATTTGTTTGATCATGTCATTGAAGACTGTCTAGTATTGTTAGCTAAACTTCAGGAAAGGCGAGGTGGAAACCAACAAGTCCGACTAATATTAGCTGAACCTTGCAGTGAGGAACCCATAGTCATTGTCATTACGAGAGGAGGCGTTGTCACAGGAGAAGATAGGGCAACCCCAGGAAAGACTATAGATGGGTCCGAGATCATAAGAGATATAGAGAATGCACCATTATTTGATCCAAGGAAAGAAAAACATACTTTTGAAGAAGCAAGAAGAGAATTTGTAGGTGAAAATGCTTCTTCGTCTAGGGCACAATCGAAAGTAATGGAATGTGAAATGCCTCCAACATTTGATCAGTCCGCCCTACCTAGATAGGAGAAATAGGTAATCAAGCTTGTGGACTTCTTGCATACTTGCATTAATTTGATTAAAGATAAAAGAGCCATGCAAGAACTACAACACCTGATAAGACAATATGAAATTGGAAGAGTAGACCCTCTACTGAATAGAGCTGTGAATCAAGTATCTGGAAAAAGGAGGACAAGAAAGGAACTGCACCTTAGTTCTAAGATTGGAGACTACGACATCGACTATGTAGTCCTCGACTTGAGATTAGAAGTAAATGTTATGAAGAAGCAGACTTGGGAATTGATCGGAAAACCTAAATTGATTTACTCTCCTATTAGGCTCAGGATGGCTAATCAACAGGTGATGAGCCCCTTTGGAAGACTAGAGCATGTCCCCGTGGACATCGACAAGGTAAGGACATTTGCAGACGTCGAAGTGATTGAGATTGTTGATGATAACTGTCCTTATCCTGCGTTGTTGGGTATTGATTGGGCTTTCAACAATTTGACTGTTGTTGACCTAAAAAAGAGAAGAATGACATTTGAAGGTGATGGCCTTAAGGTCATTGCACCTCTTGACCTTGATGAAGGTCACAGTACACAAAATCTATAAGGGAAAAAGACCATGCCTATGAGATAGAGAACACCTATAAACTGATAGGAGGAAAAAAAGATTATATTAATCCTACAACAAATGGAAATCTAAGTTGGCAAAGTGAGAGTGCATGCTCGTCAGATTCAGAAGAAGCATTGGAAAATTGGCAAAGAATAATGTATGAAGTCTCTACATGGAGGTGTGCCAGATTGACCAAGGCAGTTCGTTGGATTGGCACAAAAGTAAGTAATCTTCCTACATTTGATGGCTTGAATAATTTAGAGACATTTCTATTTGAATTTGAAGGAATTGTACTAAGACAACAGAGGTTGTTGGCACTATATGAAGCCTTGAAAGAAACTCCAGCTAGATCCTGGGGAGCACACAGGAAGAACATCGCGGAGTGGGTACAATGTCACACCTTGTTGACAGTGCACTTTTCAGACCAAGTTGAAGGTTGCGAATTTCGATACATAGGTCAGAGTTTTCCTAAGAACCATGTGCGAAGTTGTGAGGAATCCTAGAGAAACATTCCTAAAGAATAGTGGGTAGATAGGTGCATTAACACCTTAGATACTACGCCTAATTACTGGTATCTTCAAGCATAACTGTGCTTAGTCACTACAGATTGGTATGGTATGACCCATAAATTTATAGCTATTTTCCTATTTGAAAGTCAGTACCCCAAAGTAGATCAGGCTTTACAAATTGTAATATAGAAGATATTTGAGGAGGCACCTAACCCCCTTGGTGAACAAGAAGAAGATGAATAGACTGTGCCTCTTCAACGGTTACAGGGTTGTTATAATATTGATGCTGATGAAGATGATGATCCTAGGAATGTGAACATTTCATAAACTGAAGGACAAAGAGATATATAAGGGCCATGGATTGAATTTTCTTTTGTTGGGAAACCCATTAAAATCAAGAAAGTTAATATTGGGAAAAAACAAGCACCTAAGTTGGAAAATATTGGAGACTATTGGGATGATGCTACTATTAGTAAGATTATAGAATTATTGCATGAGTATCGGGACTTGTTCCCAACCAAGTTCATAGACATGAAGGGCATTAAATTTCCCATGGGAGAAATGAAGATTCCCTTGAAATAAGATGCAAGGCCTATCAAGCAGAGGCCTTACAGACTGAATCCCAAGTACAAGCAGAAAGTTAAGATTGACTTAGATAGAATGTTGGAAGTAGGAATCATAGAACCGGTTGAAGAATCTGAATGGATCAGCCCTATGGTGGTCCAAGATAAAAAGTCAGGAGAAATCAAAATTTGTGTATATCTAAGGAAATTGAATGATGCATGTTTACATGATCCATTTCCTACACCTTTTACTGATGAAGTTCTAGATAATGTAGGAGGACAAGAAGTTTATTCATTCATAGATGGATTTTCAGGCTATCACCAGATCAAAATTACTAAAGAGGACAGACATAAGACTACATTTTCAACAAAATGGGGTTCTTTTCACTACATTGTGATGCCTTTTGGTTTGAAGAATACACCAACCATCTTTTCCAGGGTGGTGGTCGAAGCATTTAAGGAATTTTTACATAAGTTTTTGGAGGCATACTTTGATGAATGGACCGTTTTTAGTCTACTGAAAAATCACATTGAATGTTTGAGACTAATACTGGATAAGTGCAGGCAATGTCAGATTACCTTGAACTTGAAGAAGTGTATTTTCTTTTCACCTTTTGGAGTGTTGTGAGGACACATTGTGTGTAAGCAGGGGTTGTTGGTAGATCCTTCCAAGATTGCTATCATTGTTGATCTACCTCCCCCTACTTCAGTTAGATAGCTACGCACTGTATTGGGACACATTGGATATTATAGAAAGTTTATTAAGGGTTACACACATATAAAAACACCTATGGAAAATATATTAAAGAAGGATAATAAGTTTCAATGGACAGAGGAATCCCAATAGAGGTTCAACACATTCAAGCAGAAAATGGTTATTGCACCTATTTTGGTTTTTCCAGATTGGAGTAAGGAATTCCATGATCATGTCGATGCTTCGTCTGTTGCATTAGGAGAAATTTTAGCACAACCGGGTGTAGGAGATATTGATCACCCTATAGCCTTTGCTAGCAGGAAGCTTTCTACATTTGAAATAAATTATACTACCACTGAAAGAGAAGGCTTAGCTATGGTATATGTGATGCAAAAATTTAGACACTACTTGTTGGGAGGACATTTTAATATGTTTATTGATCATTCTGCATTGAAGTAATTAGTCAACAAGCCAGTGTTGGGGGGAAGAATATGCATATGGCTATTATTATTCTAGGAGTATGAATTTGAGATTATGGTCAAGCCAGGGAGAATGAATAAGGGACCTGACCACTTATCCAGGTTAGAACATGGAGAGGAGCCTACTAGTTTGGATGATACACTTCCAGATGCATAGTTGTTGGCCATCAAGAAAGTCGATGGTCACTTCACCAAGATAGTCCAGTTCCTTTCCATAGGAATGGCACCTCGCAAGTATACAATTATTCAGAAGAAACAATTGGTAGTCCGTGCTGCAGATTTTCAACTTATAACTGGACAATTATATAAGATGGGACCAGATGAGATCTTAAGAAGATGTGTTATGGAGTCTTAAATACCATTGATCCTTGCACAAGCACATGAAGGCATCACATGAGGACACTATGCAGGGAAAGTGACAGCGCATAAGGTTCTCAGAGCTGGTCTCTGGTGGCCTACTTTACAAAAGGATACTAAGGAATACTACAAAGCCTATGATGTATGCCAAAGAGTAGGGAAGCCTTCTAGAAGGGATGAGATGCCTTTGGCACCTCATTTAACTTTACAGGCATTCGAGAAATGGGCTATTGACTTTGTGGGACTGATCAACCCACCAATAAAGCACATAGGAGCTCGATATATCATCACTCCTACAAAGTATTTGACCAGATGGGCATAAGCAAGAGTAGTTAAGGACTGAAGTGCAGCTATAGCTGCGCAGTTCATCTTTGAGGATATCATAACCCGATTTGGATGCCTGAAGATCCTTATGAGTGATCAAGGTACACACTTCATTAACAAAAATATTGAAGCCTTGACTCAAGAGTTCAAAGTTCACCATCACAAGAGCACACCATACCACCCACAGGAGAATGGTACAGTTGAATCTTTCAATAATATTTTGGAGACAACGCTAACTAAGATTTGCAGTGTTAAAATGGATGATTTGGATTTGAGAATTCCAACAATGTTATGGGCTTATCGAACTACTTGCAAAAATTTAACAACACAAACTCCATTTAATTTAGTTTATGGCCAGGAAGCAGTAGTACCTATGGAATATTTGGTTCCTAGTTTAAGAATTGTAGCATTTACAGGTATAGATGACACTAGCGTTGTTCAAAACAGGCTCACACAATTGATGGAACTAGAGGAAGAAAGGTTCATTGCAGTATTTAATCAGCAGGTACAAAAAGAACGCGAAAAGGCTTACCATGACAACCATATCAAGAATAAAGCATTTAAGAAAGGAGATTTGGTACTTATATATGACAACAACTTCATGAGGCATCCAGGAAAGTTTAGTATGCATTGGATTGGGCCATTTGAGGTTGTCTATGTTACAGAAGGTGGAGTTGCATAGTTGAAGACTCTTAATTGAGAATGGAAGGATGGTTTAGTAAATGGGAGCCAGTTAAAGCTATATTGTGACAACCAACTACCTCACAGTTCTCAGTAAAAGAAAAGGGAGAATGTTCTAGGTACTAGGTGCAGTTGATATTGGGTACCAGACAGAGAAAAGACAATATGCACGCGATAGAGAGGGACATAGAAGAAATCATAGGATGCTCCACACAGTATACAATCGAACTAATACAAAAGGCTCAACCTTGCAGTGACTCGGGATGAGTCACATGTGAGTGTTGGCAGCCTGTTGGCCCTTGGTCATGTATTATAGAAGAAAGAAAAGATTAAAGAAGAAGAAATACAAAGCATGAAGTGCGCGAAAGACACACAAACCGAGGAAGGGTCGAAGTGGTTAAAGAAGCATAAAAGAAGGAATGAAGTAAGGAAAATAAATCTGTTGAAAGAAAAGATCAAGGAAGATAAAGCAACAAAGAAGATAGATCGTGGAAAAGTTAGCAAGCGGAAGAAGACACCAATGGGTTCTTTGGAGCACCTCGCGGAGAAGAAGGAAGAACAATTTGACGAAGCCCTTAAAATGCAGGTTATGTGGACCTAGGGTTTGGGACCTAGGGTTTTGACACCTAGGTTTCGGTCTAGGGTTGTCTAAGAGTCATGGAATGTATAAAAAGAGGTCTATAAGAGTTGAGAGGGAGATAATAATATTGAGATGAAAAAGTGTTATGTCTTAGAGTATTCTTGTATTTTTGGGTCTTCTGCTATGTGTGAAGATCTACTCTGCAGCTGGGTGCACAGGGAGAGAAAATAGAGAGAAAGAGAGAGGAGGATTTGCAGCTGAGTGCACAGATAGAACTGTGTATTTTCATCTACTTAATCAATAAACACAGTTCTGTGGACGTAGCCCTAGGGAGAGGGTGAACCACGTAAAACCTTGTCATTTCATGTGATTGATGCCTGCTATTTACTGTCTTTAATATTCTTATTGCACTAATATTTTCCTTGTTAAAGATAAGAAGTTATAACTTATTCGTGAAGCTAAGTATAAGACTATTAAGAATCTCTAGGTTATCTTGCATTGTTGTTCTGGAATCATCTTGTGTTTTCTCTAGTTGTAGACACATGTGTCCTGCAACCCCCTTATTGCTACTTCGAGTGAAACCTCATCTGCTTTGTAGGTGTTTCCGAAAGGGCCAGCAGCTAGGGTTTGTTGGTGTGCTATTAGAGTTGAACCATGGGTCTTCCCCTGTGCTAACAACTCTCTTGCTTCCTAATTCACCAGAGGGCCCCTCTCCAAAAGGAGTAGTCAATAACGATGTATCCTCTGAGATTGGGAGTTCTACTCCATTGGTTGAATCATCACTCCCTTTAAATCCATTATTAAATGTTATACAAGACCTGATTTTTCTCCGAATTAACTCTTCGGGAGACGTTATTGCTGAAGACTATACTACAATACCCTCAGGACCTTTCGTAGAGTCCGGTGTGAATGATCCGCCATTTCAGAGAGAATCATTTAGAACTCTGATTCATACTTCTGGGATTTTTAATCCTAGTTCAATACCAGTCCGTTCTTTTTGGAGGACATCCTCGGGACATGATATTTTTGATAAACTAGGTATGAGTGCAAACCAACCTATGTCATCACACATACCCGTTACTTCGAATGCTTATAAAGTACCTTTGGATCATTTTACTAGCATGATAAGTAATGTTTTTATGGTTTCAGACCCCTTGTTTGTTGGTACACATACAATCCTTCCTCTCTAGTTCACTAGCTCTACCACAGTCCCTCAAGTTGCACCTTGTTCTGTCAAAAGTTCGGTCACAAATCAAGCCCCTATTGAAACACCACTTCCTCTTAGAACAAATCCATCACTTTCACCTGGGTATAATGCTATTAATATTTCAATTGCTAATCTTACCTAGGGTCCATCTGGAGGACCTAGTATTTTTGTTCCACCTGGGTATAATGCTGCTAGCGGTTTTGTTCCCACTCCTACCCAGATTCTATCCGGAGGGCCTAGTATTCCTCTGCCACCTAGAGGATCTAATCGTCCTGGCCCAATTATATCCAATTTACTTGGAGCCATGAGTCATTAGGTTACTCATGGTTTTGAACTTCATGTTGGAGGTCAACCTCAAGTTGAGGGACAACCCCAAATTGGGGGTCACAACCCAGTTCACGAGAAGTATATGCCTATATTACAAACCCAATCTTGGAATTTTCCTTTCCAAGGAAATCAACAACTTTCGGGGGGGAAACATCTTCAATCCAATTCTTTTGTACCCTCAAATTCGAGGCATCCTTATCCAGGCACTGTAAATCCTACCTGGGGCCAAGCATTTCAATCTAATGCTCCTTTCCAAGCTAGCATGCCAAATCAACCAACAAATGTTGGCTACTTGACTCACAACCCTCCACCACCGAATTTGACTGGACCCTCTAACTATTTAAAAACTTCTTATGGTCATACTAATATACCTATGAGATTGCCTCCTCAAAATTACCAGTTTCCTCAGGTCAACAAACAATTTCCATTTCTAGCTACTTTGGATCTACCTGATTTATCTAGGATTTTGAATGATCCCATTTTGCATTCTCCTTATTGGCCAGTTATACCAACCAAATTACCATCTGACATTTGTAATTTTAACGGTCGGTTAAGAGAAGACCCAAATAATCATGTTATGATGTTTCATCTTTGGTGCTCGTCCAATTCCTTGATGGATGACTCCATCCGATTACGTATTTTCCAACATACTCTTACGCGTTCGGCTGCCATATGGTACATTGAATTGCCCATAGGATTCTTCAATGATTTCAATACTTTAGCTATGGATTTTTTGACACATTACCAATTATCGATACAATATGAGACAGAAACTGAAATCTTAAGTTCATTTAAACAGTCTTCTTCTACCCACATCTTAGACCATATTCATGAGTGGAGGAGGAGACGCCGATTAATAAAATTTCCCCTTCCTGATCAATTATTGGCTGAGTGGTTTACCAAATCACTCATCGGTCCTATCTCCTATGATGTTTCCATGGGGGGTGTCATCATTGAATAACTAGCAATTAGTCATGCTCAATACTTCGATCTTGTTTATTCTCAAACGTGAATGTTATATGACTTGATGCTCCTTGCCCATCTACAAATCCAACCCCAATGCCTTCAATAGCTTCTCATGTTGTTGATGGTGTGATTGGAACTTTTCATGTTGAGACTCAGTCCAAACCAGTCAATCATTCCAATCCCAAACCTACTACATCTAATGTACAAAATGCTACTCCTCCTGGTCCTTCTCCCGGTAAAACCTCTGAGGTGAATATGGTTCAGTCTACAACTACCGGTAAATCTAAAAATAAAAAGAAAGGGAAGGGTAAGAATAAAGAGGATAAAACTAATAATCAGCAATCAGATAAACCCAAAACTCAGCATGTTGATGATAAGGAAAAGTGAAAACCTCCTTATCCTTGTCTTATCTGTGGCGAGGACCATTACATGAAATATTGTCTGAGACGTGCAGAAGTTACTAAGTTCCTCCAAGGAACCGAGACTCCCCCTACACCTGTCATTTTTTCACAACCATTTCCTTTTCAGCAGTAGGCTCAATCGGTTATTCATGACCAACCCTCTCCCTCTACCACCTCTTATGTACTTATGTGTACTGGTAACTCCAAGAAAAATGAAGTTGTCATCTCTACTCGAACCAAAGATTATTCTCCTTCTAAATAGAAAGTTGATGATCCACCTCCTCCATTGGCTCAACCTCCTCCATCAGCTCCATCTCCTAATGGTCCTCTTCATCTCGAACGACCTAGTCCTTATACAGTCATCCATCCTCCACCTAAGGGCATTGTTCGTAAGTCGTCATTTAACCCACATGCACGTGCCACTCAAAACTACAGTATTGTAGAAGATATTGCACAGACACCTTCTGCGATGTTGGCTCTTGAAGTCCTTCAAAATTGTCCTACTCAATGAATGGCACTGTTAAAGGATATTGGTGGAATCGATCCTACTAATACGAATTTGATAATATTTGACTTGGAAGATCACATTCCAAGATTCCCTCATCAATTAGATTTTCAAATACAAGTCATTGTGGAAAATAAGAATATTTGTCGAACAATTGTTGATGAAGGGGCTTCGACTTGCGTCATGTTCGTCACTTGTTGGAAAGCCATTGGATCTCCTATCCTTACTGAGTGACATAACACATTAAAATATTTTAATGGTATAGGGTTTAAACCTTATGGTGTTCTTCCTGCGTTATCTATTGTGTTAAAAGGAAAAGAGGTTATTGTTTAGGTTGAAGTGTTTGATGCACCTCTCAATTACAACCTCTTACTTGGCCATAGTTGAATCGATTCTATGCGAGCAGTTGTTTCTACCCTTTTCCGTGTGATACGTTTCCCTCACCAAGGTAAAGTTGTTACGGTAGATCATTTCACATTTTTTAGTTCCGATTCACGCACTAGTAATGTTCATTTCATACTGAAAACACCTCCTAGTTATGAGAATGTCGGTGTGGGTCTTTTAAAATATTCATCATTAATCAGAACTTTTCCCATTCCTCCACCCAATTTTCCTCCTCCTCTTGTCGCTTCTATCAACATGATTTCGACTAGTGTTGGCAAAATCCCTGAGTCCTATGACCCTTGGATAGTACCTAGCTTGGAAGAATGTCCTCTTTATGGCGACCAAATTCCACTAATTCCAATGGAATTGGATTATAAAGCTATTCAATCGACAACTCCTCCTCATTCTCTCTGTGATACGTCTCCTGATCCATTTCACACGATATTTCCAACTGATGAAACGATCATGGCAGTTATGTATGAGGAAGAAACACCATGGGATGATGGACATCATCATTTTATTCTCTTCCTCGAACCTTAGACTATCAAGAGTTACCGACATATTTTGAATCTGTCTACGATTATTGATTTCCCCCTAGTTTCTGAACCAACACGTGATGTTTTGTATGAAGGGAATTTGGGAAATATTTCAGCCACCATCCCTTTAGATATTTCCATTAATCTTGGAATTGTAGAAAATGTTCATATAGGTGCCTCATGTTCTCCCGATGAGATCCAAACTTACAAGGCCCTTTTCCAAGAATTCTGTGGCGTTTTTGCATGGAGTTATGAAGAGATGCCTAGAATTGATACATATATCATTGTACATGAAATTAAGACATACCCTGATGCTAAACCCGTTCGACAACAACTTTTCCCAGTTCATCCACAAAAAGATGTTGCGATCAAAATCGAAGTTGAAACATTTCTTAAAGCTGGTTTTGTATACCTTGTAGCATTGACTTGTTTGCGTTGATTATAGGGATATTAACAAGGCTTGTCCTATAGATAATTATCCAACCCCTTTCGTCGACCAGATCAGTGACGATTGTGTCGGGAGTGAAATCTTCTCATTGATGGATGGATTTATCAGTTATAATCAAATCAATATTTTACCTGTGGATAAACACAAGACTGCTTTTATTTTCCCTTCTGGTACCTTCGCGTACCGTAAAATCACATTTGGTCTAAAGAATCCTGGTGCGACTTTTCAACGCGCTATGTCTTATGCATTTCATGATATTAAGCATATTGTACAACCTTACCTCGATGATTTACTTGTGCATTCCATGCGTCGTCAAGATCACTCGACACACTTACGAACCATTTTCCTTTGATGTCGATATTACCGCATATGATTGAATCCACATAAATGTGTTTTTTGTGTGGATTCTGGAAGACTTGTAGGTTTTATTGTTTCTACACATAGGATTAGGGTGGACCCATTGAAGGTTGAAGATGTTATTAATTTTTCTCCTCCTTCTACCTTACACCAACTCCAAAGTTTGCAAGGGAAGGAAAAATTTCTATGATGATTCATTCCCAATTATTTCGAACTAATAAAAGGTTTCACTCAAATTCTTAAGAAGGTTCATGATTTTGTATGGGACAAAATTGCCAACAAAGCCTTTGAAGCTTTGAAACTTGCCTTAACCTATACGCCTTTATTATTTCCCCGCGATTATAGTCGAGATTATTTCTTATATTTGGCCGCTTCGAATCATATCATCACCATGATTCTAGTCCAAGAGGATGATTCACACAATGAACATGTTATTTAATATTTAAGTCGGAGTCTTACGACCACCGAAATCAAATACATGCATGTGGAGAAATTGGCCATGGTTTTTGTTCAAGTTGTGCAACATTTTCGTCACTATATATTATTGCTCAAAGCCACAATCATTTCTGATTGCAGCCTTATGCAACATATTCTCACACGACAATTGCTAGGGGGAAAATACTCCAAATGGATAGTGATTCTCCAAGAGTTTGATTTGGAATTTGAAAAATCCAAGTCCAAGAAATCTTTGGTTTTTGTTGAGTTAATATGTGACCTTCCCTCTGCTGATACAAAAAATGTGGTAGAAGATTCTTTTCCTGATGAATCTCTCTTTTTGATTAGTTCCAATGATATTTATTATGGAGACATTATCATTTACCTCCAAAACCAAACTTTCTAGCCCGATATATCTCATGTAGATCATCGTCGTATTTGGTATCAAGCCCATCAATATATTATTCTTGGTGACACCCTTTACCGTCGTGGTATTGACTCTGTATTTTGACGATGTCTGACATACAATGAAGCTGATAAATCACTCAATGAATGTCATTCTAGAGCATGTGGTGGTCATATGTCTGAGTATTGTTGGAAGATTAGTTGTTGTCATTGATGTCAACCCTAGTCATGGGTTTTGGACCGCAAGATTGATGAAGGTATTTGGACATGAAGAAAAATGCACATGCAGATACATCACCCATGGATGTATAGTATACATCATGTTGTTTCCAGTGGTATGTGGCACGTCACGTGGATCCTCATGGTTGAGGATAAATGAATTTTTGAAGATGACAAAGTGAATTGAAGAAGGAAGTACATGTAGGGCCTAAAGATAATTAAAGAAAAGAATTACAAAATAATAAAGTGTCAGGTCGGCCCTAATGTTAAAAGGAAGTGACATAAATGGTATAAATAAACATCATTATACATTCATTTGATACAAGTCTAATTTTAGAGGTAATAAGAAGAAAAGAAGGCCAGATTTCAAGGGAGGATGAAGTCTTTTGGTGATGTGTTCTAAGGTATGTTATTTTCAGGTCATCTTACCATTTTTTCTATAATTTTTTTTATAGAATGATTCAGATGGTGAAATCACTATGGTATTGAGAAGACATATAAAGGTACCACTGGTAAAAGGTTCATCTCTTGATTCACTATAATTATGGAGATATACTCTGTGGAAGATAGGGTTTGTGACCAGTCCTGAAGCTAGTCAATAAACAAGTGTTCCGGGTAAAACAATCATAAATTCTTCATCGAGAATCCAAATGAAGTGGGACAAATTTCATTGGAAAGAGTACGGACTGTAGTTTCTTGTGTGAAAGTTTCAGAATCGGATGTTAATTATTGAGTGTGGGGCATTGTGTACACGTTCACTCTCCTGAATAGACCAGAATTGAATAAAGTCTATCATTCTTTCTATAACCTCTTTTTGGGAAGGATTCAAGGAGTGAAAATTGGAGGAGTTTTAGAGAATACATTGAGTAATATTATCTATAGGATCAGCGTACTCTAAGAATTGAAGAATTGCAGAAATTGAAGAAGTCTCAAGAAGCATTATCAGGTTCTATGCGATGATTGGTTGATGGTGATGATTTAATGTAAAGTTTTATTATCTCTCATATATTCTTGGGTGGAAAGAAGGGGCAATGATGGAGAGTTAAACTCTTTCTTGATATTGGAGGATTGTATCTTCCTCTTGGAGGTTTATCCCTCCCTTTACATTTGGAATCTGTAGCTACCTTTGGAAGTCATTACTTCCCTTGAACAATAACTATTGATTATTTCTCATATATTGTGCATGGTGTATTATGGTGTATTGGTGTAACTCTTATACTATTGTTCATTTCTCATTGGATATAGTTGAATGGTTTAAGTATAAGTTGAAAAAAGTTTTAAATTGTACTTGATACTGATTCACCCCCCTCTTAGTATCAACAAGTATGCCACTGCCCAAAATATCCTACGATCTGGTTACTTCTGGCCTTCTCTTTTCAAAGATTGCATTCTTACAGTTCATAAATTCCATGATTGTCAAATGTATAATAATAAGATTCGATCTCATCCTGCTCCTCTTTACCCTATAGTTTCCGTTGGTCCATTCACTAAATGGGGAATTGACTTCATGAATGTAACCCTCACTCGGTTGGGGGGCATGGATACATCATTATAGTTGTGGATTATTTCACTAAGTGGGCCGAGGAGATGCCTACATTTGATAACACTGGGAAAATTGAAGCACTGTTCATATTTAATCATATCATCACTAGGTTTGGTGTCCCTCAAGCCATCGTCACTGACCATGGCACCTATTTTCGCAATTTTATGATGTTTGAGCTTACTGATAAGTTGGGTTTACGACATGAAAACTCAACCCCTTATTATCCACAAGACAATGGCCAAGTTGAAGCAATCAACAAATTTTTAACCACTATGCTTTGACGTATGTAGGGATTCATAAGTCTAGCTGGAACACGATGCTTTTTTATTCATTATGGGCCTATCAGACATCAGTCAAATATGCTATGGAGTTCATGCCTTTCCAGTTAGTGTATGTTATTGAAGCTGCTTTTCTGATTGAATGTGAAATCCCGTCTTTGAAACTAGATGTCGAAATTCTCCCCAACACCACAACCGAAGAAGAATGTCTCTTGTATTTAATGAAATTAGATGAGACTCATTGTGATGTTGTGTTATTAATAGAAACCCATAAGAAATGCATCAAGGCTTAATACGACAAGCATGTTAAACCTCGTGTTTTTCTGAGGGTGATTTGGTTCTTCTGTATGACCAAGATCGTGATTTGTTGGGGGTAGGTAAATTCGAGCCCATGTGGCGTGGTCATTATATCATTAAAAAAGTATTAGAGAAAGGGGATTATGAGATGGTTGATTACGATGGAATTCCTTTGGGTGAACCTAGGAATGGCCTTTACCTAAAGAAGTACTATGCTTAAACTGTTTTTGCATGAGTGCTTTGTACTTTAATGTATCATACTCTAGTGTGATTTTTGTCGTTTTTTTTTTTTTTCCTTCAAGCTGCTTACCTGACCTTGTGCTTGGTTTCTAGATGTTGGCATCCTCGCTACCATATATTGTATTTGTTGATGGTGCTAGTAGCAGTACTCAAAATCTAGCATTTATTGCATGGGAAATCTATGCACCTACGAACGAGTTGATTAGTTTACATTGTATTTTCCTTGGTCATGCAACTAATAATATTGCGAAATAAAGTGTGGTTATTGAGTTATTAACTGATGCCATTTCATTTGGCATCCATCATCTAGTTGTACGTTTTGATTCTCAACTCATGGTGCTACAATTAAACAATGTTTATTCAATCCGAAGTCCTACATTATTATGGGTATATTTGTGAATTTGCCTCTTGGAAAGAAATTTTGATTACATTGAATATCAACACATTCCTAGATATCTAAACAAATAAATCGATTCATTATCCAATTATGTTTTAGATAGACATTTGCGCCATTTTTAAATCCAAACATAAACGCATAAAACAAGTAAGCCGGTAGAAGTTTTGCATTTTAACGTCAAAAGTTACAAAAAAGTGCGTCCTGAGACCAAAATGTTGAAGCACATGGCTTCATATACATATGCATCATGGATGTTGATTATGATAAAAAACCATTGCTCATGCTACATGATGAAGCAGTCGACCAACATATGCTGAAACGCCCACAATATGGTGTTGGTAGCGTCGGGGTAACTCATCCATAGTAAAGTCGGGGATATCCATAGTCAACCCCTCAAGATTGTGTTCGATATCCTCGAGATCCTCAACTTCTACTCCTCAACTTGCCACTACACCTATCTCTCCCTGTCTCTGGATCAAAGATGATCCTGGAGGCTTGAAAGGCACCACATCTACATTTTGAGATCTTTTCATTAGTCTCAGACATATAACATAAAAATTTCATAATTAAAATACCAAAAAAAATTTATAATGAAACATTCCTTTTTACCTAGGTCTCCCCACTGTGAACCCTTGGGTAGAGCCAATTCGGGATCATCACGGAAGTCAGTCCCGACATAAGCATAATCCTCCACCATAATCAACTGACCTCTGAGCCACTCGAAGAACATGGGACCATATGTAATGGTTTGCACCCCACCATGGCGTGCCATCAAGTCTACCCACCTCTTCATCTGAGGATCCTATGGAGTGGGTACACCCCAATACACATGTTGTAGGCACAAAAATGGGACCCTCTCTAGGAAGGAGGACACCAAAATCGATCCATATCTGAATTGTTTCAGTCGATCGTTCCTACACTTTGTTGATTGTTTCTTCATATTTTTTAGGAGGCCCTCACACCAGTTAAAAACTATGGGCTCCATGCACTCGATAGCATACTGAAAATGGCTCTGCAAAGCCATGAGAGGAGACACACTCCTTACCATACGAGTAATGGTATAGAGAATAGTTCTCAAAGATAAGTCCTGGATGTATTTTATGGAAACCTTACCACTGTGTTTCTCTGTACCATATGCGCAGTGATGTGATACATAATAATCCATCGGTTCACCTCCTCCTCTACTTCCTGATAGTTATACTATGGATGCACAACGAGATAATACAATCAAGAAGTAAATTTCCTCAATCTCTAGAGTGACTGTATGTACCTTGACATGAAAATCTTTTTCGTTCACGTCTCACATCTGGACTAAGTGTTCCAATAGAATTAACTGGGCTCTCATGCCCCGCACTTTGAAAAACTTTAGCAAGACACACTACCGAAGTGCCATGATGGTGGTGGGATCATTCCTAGAAATGTAATCTTCCTCCTCATGCTCTCTTTCCCTCCATTCGAGCATGATGACCAATGAAAGTCTACCAAAAAACAATAAAGATAATTTAGTTCATCAGAAATCAAAATTTGGGAGTTTTCCTAGCTCTCTCTCTCTCTTTTTAATTTTTGAGTTGCGGTCATCGCAGGGGAAAAATTCACCATAGTTCAGCGTCATCACACCCCAAAAATTAACCCCCTATGACGATCAAAGATCCTCACAGTTCCTGATATGGGAAGCCTGCGCCGATATGGAGGCACAATCTCCCTTGAAAATTTGCCCATAAACTCAAAATTTAACCATTAAAATTGAAAAATTTTACCATAGAAAGAGAGAGGGGAGGAAGAGCACCTACCTCACAGAAACGGCTTGAGAAATCATCCATGGAGCGCTCTAGAATCTCCACTTGAAGATCGGAGGAAAAAGAGGGTTTTTAGCACTAGTTTGGTGAAAATGCAAATGAAATGGTAAAATGAACTAGTTTTGACCTATTTAATTTATTTTTACCATTTTAATTTAAAATTAAATTATTTTTTAAAATATTTCACCTATGTCACAAACCTAATGAACTTTTCAAAGTGTTAATATTGAAGGTTAGAGATCCGATGACTGAACTTTTGATATGGATCACTCCTTTTTGGTCGTTTTTGCATGCTTTTATGATGTATTTATACTTTTAGGGTTTTTCAGGAAAAAATCCGAGCATGGTCTTTATTATTTCTCACGCTCGTAAAACTATGTGAATGTAATTGAGTAAACTTTTATCACTTTTTCGTACTCATAATGGTAATACGAAAAAGGAACCCCCTGGAGTCTCCTTTAAGCTCTTTTCAAACTCCCTAAACATGAAAAGATAGCCGAGCGACCTTGTTCTTTTCACGCTCGTAAAAGTATTTGAAGAAAACGTCTGATGAGCGATAGTTTATCTCTTTTTCGGTCTCGTCAGACTAATTAACGAAAAAGGAAATTTTGGAGTTTTATTTAAGTTTTTTTCAGACTCTCTAAACATGAAAAACCCCCGAGTTTTCTTTCTTTGGACTCGTAAAATAAGCATCGAAAGGCCCATATGGGACTGAACCACTCCTTCCTAGGGTTCATTAAAAATACTCCGAGGGACTCATCTGAAGGATGAGATTACATTACAAGAATATGCTATGCTCCTCAAGCTTGCGTAAAAATAAAGAGGTACTCGCCATAAATGATGGGGGGAAATTGGGATGAATTGTATATCCGTATCTTTGTTAGTGGCAGTAAGTCGCTCTTGAACATGACAACCCTCTTCATTATTGTACCTAGGTTGGGAAATCCATTTGTCTCTCGTTTGATCATCCATAAGTCTGTAACTTGGGTCCTCCTTGAGTCAATGCTACCAAGACAATTGTTGTGTCATTCATATTTTCAAGAGAAGTTCAACCTACACAAGCCTTCTATCGAGTCAACCATCTGTAGTCCTCAAATTTTTACCATGTTGGCCTTCCCTGAGTCAGTTCCACATCATTTCATACTCTGATCTACTTCAGATCTATTACTTATTTCGTGTCGATGATGGGGGATACATTAAGGACCTCCTTTGATGATTCTTTTCCTATTGAATTTAACTCATTATCCAAGAATTAGACTTATAAATCATTTAGTACCTTGGAATCTACATGCCTCAATGGCAGGTTTCCTCGTTTTCAACAGTGGGTTCACATCATTGGCCCCTGATTGAAAATTTTCATCGAGTGTTCAACTTCATCTCATTAATTCAGATTTTTTGGATTGTACTAGAGTACCTTGGGGATCATTGACATCAATGGTGATTTCCCTCGCACTTGTTAATGGTTTCCATTAATGACCGATAATCAAGTGGTTTCTACCATGTTCGACTTTGACACCTGTAATCACATGGATAGATTCATACTTGGGGACGATGGAAATGAAGACCCTGTATATCGCCATATCATTCTAGGTTGCGATGGAGTATTCATAAGTCTGTACTTACACATATATCCAACATGTATTTCTTGTGGCTATGTCCGAATTTGAGTCATTAGAGCATAGATCCACAATGTATTTCTCGCGGCTATGTTGAATCATGATGACATGGATCCACAATGTATGTTTGGTTTCGATGACTCACATGACACTTATGATTAGAGTCACTTGTAGTCTGAGTATGGGAATGCCTACCTCAGCAAATGGTATATTATTATGCAAATGCTTTATTGTTTGTAGGTTTCTTACTGATGTGCTCCTTGTTCACGACACACACATTCTACAAAGTATTTAAGTTGTCACATGTTACAACTTCATAATTTGGGGGGAATTCTGTTACACATTATTTTCGTCACCCCTGTGATCAACTAACAATATGGGTATTGCTTACTCCTGTGTTCCCTAGAGATACTGAAGAAATAAGACTTTCTCCCTGGGAAATAAAATCATCTCTCCTTTCTCAAAAAACCTACCAAAGAAGTTAGTCACACCCTACCTTATCTTAAGAGCATGATTATTACTTATCGTCACATGCTAGACCACAGTGGAATGCGATGTCTTCACAGGTTGCTTGTGTTTAGGGTGCGACGATGTTTAAGTAAAGGAAAAAGGTGAAATTCTCGAAGGTTCTGGAATGGAATCTTCGAAAGGATGAGGTGGCCTTTGATCGGTTTGGATCTCACTCAATTCTCTGATTTAGTGGGATCATCCTAATCTCTTCATCCCTCCCTCTTCACTATATATAAAGAGGGATATCTCATGGGAAAGGCTAGGTTGGATTATGGATGAAGAATTCTGCTAAAGATTGTACTTGTGATAGCTTTGCTTTAGCTTTCCAAGTCAGGTTGTGAATACTCTTCATCAAAAGCATTGGAGAAAAGGTGTGTGTGTTGGAGAAAAGGGCTATTAGAAGGGACCTTGAAACATCAAGTCATAGGTTGTATTATCCACTTTCATCAATATAATGCAGTGATACATTTCTTCCCTATAAAAGTATGTCCATTTTTATTGTGTAACTCGATCTTATGCATAGGTTTCATTGGAATATATATATCTTTGTACTCTCTCTTTGCTGGTTTGTGCTTCTTAACAGGTTCAACATCCCACAAATCCAAAGATGGAGCAAGGATGATACTAGTGAGGATCAAATGATGCTTAAACGGTATGTCATTTGTCCCACTTTGCACTAGCTTACATTACAATGAAATCTAAGGAGAATCTTGTATTCTGCTATGTTTTGTTCTAGTTTCTTGTTGAAGTTAGGGAGATTAGTTTTTGTCAACACTTACTGATTTGTCCGATAACAAGGGGAGATGCATTTTTTTCATAATTCTAAACAAACTTGCAATAATAGCTCGTTAAACCCAATAAACCACACAAAATTTTAAGATTTTTAGCGCAAGGCCAATCCTTCATAGCTTCAATTTTCTTAGGATCTACATGTAAACCATCCTTGTAATACACATGTTTCCCCTAGTTTGTAAATATAACTATAACTGGCCAAGAGACTATGTAAGACTAAACATGTGTGAATGTTTGATTTGATGAACCTTTGTATGAAAGGGTCAATGTATGAATTTTATGTTATTAAAAGAAATTTTATATGTGTTGCACAACTGCTGAAAGGGGGGAAGTTTTCCAAGATAGACCATGGATGCTATGAGAGAGATGGTGAGGGGAAACCAAGAATGGTTGAGATGACCCTCACCAGACCAGTACCTACCGGGTGTAATTTCTCAATAGTCCTCTGACCCATAAATGAATTACTAGTCAGGCTGGTAGTTGGAAGGCCATCCTGAAGAGTTAATGAGGAGATGGGGTAGGGTACCCATCTTTAAGGCTTCCAGGCCTGACCACGAATTTGGATTTGGACCCACACAATATTTCCAAGGAATGAAATAAATGAGGTAATTTGGGGATAGGGACAGATCTGCTAGATCACAGAGTAGAGAAAACCACTCTCCCGAGAAAAGAAGGAAAATAGATACTTTGACTCTGAGGTTGAAAGGAAAAACTGAGTAGTAAGCTCATTTTGGTTGAAATAAGCCATGGATGGAATTTTACTACAAGATGATAAATGAGGCTGATGAGTGACTGAGAATGTACTCGTGCATACCTCCTTTCTTGGAGTAGAGAAAACTAGTTGCCAAGTTCCTATGAGAGGAGGAGAGTAACCTCCGTCCCTAACTGTTGTGGAGCAAAGAGAAAGAGTCTCTCTTAGAGCATCATGGTCTAGCTCAGGGATGGATAGTGGTAAATCCATCAGGAGTGATTGTGCCTATGGTTGGGAGGAAACATGCACCCCTTTTAGTTGTTGCTTCACTTTTTCTAGTTCTGATAAGTATTTTCATACTCCGTGTAATATACTGGATGAAATGTTTATGTTATGATTACATCTTTCAGTATTTGAAAAATTATTAGAAATGATCTTTGGTTTCTATGAACTATTATATCTATATGATCTTTGATTTATCTCATTTTAGTTGTTAGAGGGTCATGGGATATGAGTCTGTAGGAGAGTCGGGGGTAGGAGTAACTGAAACGCCTAAATCCTACCGATCCTTTGAATTTTCCTTAGCGGGAATGTCAAGTTCCTCTCTATGGGAGAAGAACATTTCCCTTCAGACTAACCACCCATCTGACCGAGGGCTCATGCATGTGTCCTTAACCCACTTGCTTCAAAAGTATTTGTGCCTAACCCATAAGATGTTCCAAGAAACCCATGTGACCAGGGTCTGGGAACCCTGCTCTAGTCCAAAAGGGGCTATCTCTTTCGTCTTTAGGACTTCGGGACTTATGATTCCACAACCCCCAAAAATAGTCGAAGGCTGAAGTCGTGAATCAACGAAGGTCATTGATCTGTGGATCTAGTGTAAATCCCTCTCAGCTGTTAGATTAGACTTAGGAGGGGAAGCATTAAGTGCTTTAGAAAAGTCCTATTTCGAGAGAATAAGAGTGGTCTATTGCTGAAAACTCCTGAATGTCGAAGTCACAAAGTAAATTGGGGCTGTTGAAACTTGAGGGACACATTTACATAGATCAATGGTTATCCAAGAATCTAGGTATTCGAAGATATAGGGACATGTGAGTTTCCCCAAATCTCTGCAAGCTAGATTAAATACTGGACATAGATGTTAGGTACTCATGGAAAGCGATCCGATGTGGGCCGGAAGGAAATCTGAGAGTTACACGCCAAACCCCCGAATGTCGAAATGTCGAAGTGACAATGACCGTGGGATGAATGGGTACATGGAAAGCGATATTGTGGTCCAGAGACTTCGTACTCCAGAGGAATTTGGCCAAGGGTTTTCAAGTTGTGAAAACCACTGAAGTCTCGAACGACGGAATAAATCTTGGTCATTGATATGAAGAGCACATGTGGCACCAGATCCGAGAGTCCGGAGAGTCAATTCTTTGAGGGATTTATGTCGAGAGGATGAGGTAATCTCCAAAGGTCGTAGCCATGAAGTAACGAGAGTCATAGATATATGGATCTACGTAGAATCTTACTAACCGTTAGATCGAAGGGATGACTAATTATCAGTCTAAGATGATGTGTCTTGATGATGTCATCCGATGTGATGTGGAACCACATTACGCATGCCACATGTCACCCATTTTTTATCGATTCACAGACCCCTTATGCTGATTAAATCAGGACACATGTCACCCCCTAAGGAGGACACGTGTCACCCCTTGACCCTTGCCGCGTTCCAGTTGTTGGGTCATGCCCTCTTGGCCTACATAGCTGGTGACGTATCTGGAACTCTGGGAGTCTGGATAGTTTTGGGGGTTCGGAAGATTCAAACATAGTATGCTAGATAAATATTCGACGAGAATCGTGGATCCCTGACAGCCAAAAGTCCAATTATGATAGTCGATCACCGAAATGCCAAAAACGTATTGTGAAGATTGTCGATTGTCGATGGATGAACGTTGAAGAGGGGACATTTAACGTAAATCGCCGAACCCTAAAAACCAAAGGGTTAAGGTAACGTGGTGATATTACGAGACTTTGGGGGTTAGGAAATAGGAATGTTCAGTGCCAAATGTCGAAGACCCCAATTAACAAGCATCGGGTACTTTGGGAGGCCATAACTTGTAGACCATTGCTTGGATTTTAGTGAAACAATCACCATTGGAAAGATCGTGGAGAGAAGAATCCAATGGAGATCCCAGAGTTAGGATTTGAGATAGTTAGGAGGAACGAAAATTTTATGCCCCATTCCTTTAAAGGGTATTTAGGGGTCAAGTGTGTTACAAATTGGTATAAGAGCATGGAAAAAACACTAAGCTTGGTTGGGCTCATGCACGAGTTGCATAGAAAAACATTATTAGAGAACTTATGGGGTAACACCCTGCCTTACCCCCTTCTATAAGAAACTTGTTTGAACTCTACTGAAGAGAGGAATGCCACCTTCTATTGTTGATATATGTTTTGGAAGTCTACACTGTAGGTTGCTAATGTTTCCAAATAAAGAACTGACTTGACCTTGCAATAATATGTGTTGTTCATGAATTGGTGGAATAGTAACTAACAAAAAATGTTTTATCAACACTCAAGCAGTCAATGAACAACATGATAACTACAACGTAAAGGATGGTAACACATCGGGAGTTGGGGGAGAGCTCTCACAATAGAGAGGAAGAATCTGATGAAAAGAGGGTGGTGGAAACCCCTTCAAATTTGGATGAAACTGTAAGAATACTCATGGAATAATTACAGAGTTATAAGGATGACAATGAAAGGCTGATCAACGAGCAGGAAAATCAGATTGAAATTAATGTAGTCCTACTACAAATTCTATCAGATATACAAAGGCAACTACAACATGGTCCAACTTCCATTCATGTGGACATACATCATACTAAGAAAACTCCAAGTCCACCTGAGATACATAAAGGATGAAAAGGTAAAGATGCAATGATTTATTAGTGGATTACCTCAGTTCTATCGGGACAAAATTGAGTTTGATGAGCCAAATAACTTAGAATATACTATTCAAAAAGCAAGGTATTTCTATGATCAATTCAAGAGTAAGACAGAACCCCATGAAGTATGGAAGAAGAAAAAAAATTCGGTATTCAAGAAGGAGTTTAAACCCTTGATATTTAAGAACCTTGGTAAGAGCTCTAGGATGAGATTTCCTTCCAGAATGGTGTATCAACAAAATTTTCCCTCCCAGAGTGTAAATAAACCATTAAGAGAAGATCCAAGTAAGACTGATAACACGAAGAGAGAACCCTTGAAATGTTGGGGTTGTGGAGAGGAACATTTGCTAAGGGATTGTCCGCATAGGAAACAAAACAATGGGAGATTATCTCCCATTGTTCATAAATGTAAATTGAAACAATTTAAACATGTTAAATCATGGCTGGTACAACTAGCCACTGGAACCAAAAGAAAAGTAACAAAGGTCATACTAGCATGCCCATTTGTCATGAGTGGGTTTCCCACTTTCCTCTAGGATCTTATGACCTACTGATTAGCATGGATTGGTTGGCTTCCCAAAAAACCAAGTTGGACTATTACATTAAAAATTTGGAGTGTGAAAATGAAGAAGGAACAAGGGTAACCCTACAAGGGATTCAAAATCCTATCTCAGTGAGACAAATATCATCCCTCCAAGTGAAGAAGTATTGTAGAAAGGGATGTCCCATGTATGCAATACAAGTACTAAAATCTGTTGAGAATGACAAACCCATCCTAGAGGACCATCCGATATTGAGAGAATATTAAGATGTATTTCCAGAAGAGGTACCAGGTCTACCTCCAAGAAGGGATATTGACTTTTCAATAGAACTTGTACCAGGAACTATGCCAATATATAGAACTCCATATACAATGATTATACCAGAGTTGGTTGAACTCAAACTACAACTGAAGGATATGTGGGACAAAGTCCACATTTGACCTAGTGTGTCTCCATGGGAAGCACCAGTCTTGTTTGTGAAAAATAAATATGGCACACTCAGACTATGTATAGATTATAGACAACTTAATAAGATGACCATCAAGAATAAGTATCCCTTGCCAAGGATCGATGACTTGTTTGACCAATTAAGGGGTGCTACCATCTTCTCCAAGATTGACTTGAGGTTTGGATACCATCAGGTCTGATTTAAAGATGAATACATCCACAAGACAACCTTTAGGACAAGATATGGCCACTATGGGTTTGTGGTGGTGTTGTTTGGGCTTACCAATGCACCAACCACTTTTATGTGCTTAATGAATAACGTATTCAAAAAGTTATTGGATAGATTTGTGTTGTTTTTCATTGATGCTATCCTAATATATTCCAAGAATAGGTAAGAACATGAAGAACATATCAAGCTAGTACTCCAAGTACTAAGAGAACATCAACTCTATGCTAAGCTTAGTAAGTGTGACTTTTTCCAGAAACAAGTCCATTACTTAGGCCATGTTATTTCTGAGGAAGGAGTGGTAGTTGATCCTGACAAGATTAAATCCATCATGGATTGTCCTACCCAAAAGGATGTATCTAATATCAGATCCTTTATGGGTCTGGAAGGATACTTTATGAGATTCATAAGAGGATTCTCCAAGATTGGTTTCCCAATCACCTCCCTTTAGAAAAAGGGGGTTACATTCATTTGGAAATCAGAATGTGAAGAAATTTTTAGAGAGCTGAAATACCTTCTAAACAATGTGTCTGTACTGAATATTGCAGATCCAAACAAAGACTTCCTTGTGTGTACATATTCCTGCAAGGAAGGGCTCAGAGGAGTCCTTATGCAAGAAGGATATGTGATTTTCTATGAGTCCAGGAAATTGAATGAGCATGAATTCAATTATGTGACCCACGACATGGAATTGGCTACCATAGTGAATGCTTTAAAAATGTGGAGGAATTACCTCTCAGGTGGAATATTTGTACTTATGACATACCATAGTGGGTTGAGGTACTTGTTTGACCAACCAAAACTCAATGTGAGACAAGCTAGGTGGATAACTTTCCTTAGCGAGTTTGATTTTGAAATCAAACATATCAAAGGAAAGAAGAACAGGGTTGCTGATTCCCTTAGTAGAAGTATGGAATTAGTTCACTTGGCAGCTGTAAGCACTAGTGAATCATACATCAAAGAGAGGGTCAAAACTGTACAAGAAACAGATGCATTTTTCAAGACCATGACATCATACCTAAAGAAAGAGCCCACACAAATGAAGTGTGAAGGATATCAGATGCTTAATGATGACCTGCTGAATTACAAGGGTAGATTATATATCCCAAGTCGTGACAACTTGAAGAGGTTAATAATGGATGAACTACACAAAAGACCATATACTGGTCATCTTGTTTAACAGAAAATGATCACGACCACTAGGAAACTATTCCATTGTCCCGAACTAAAAAAAGACATAGTTGATTACTTAGCTAAGTGTCTAGAATGTTAGCAAGTCAAGGCAGAGCACCAACACCCAATAGGGTTGTTGCATCCCCTACCAATTCTTGAAATAAAATGAGAAACCATATTCATGGATTTCATCACAGGATTACGAAGATCAACCAAACAAAACGATGCTATCATGGTAGTTGTGGACAGACTGAGCAAATTTGCTCACTTTATACTTTTGAAATCAAATTGCAAGGAAATAGAAATTGCCAGCATCTTCATGAAAGAGATATTCACACTGCATGGGATGCCTAAGGAAATTATATCCGACAAAGATACAGAGTTTACTTCAAACTTTTGGAAATCTCTGTTTGCTGGTTTTGAAACAAAATTACTCTTTAGTACAGCCTATCACCCTTAAGATAATGGGTACACAGAGAGGGTAAACCAAGTATTAGAAGAAATGTTGAGGATGCATGTAATGCATCAACCCAAGAAATGGGAGGACTACCTACCACTGATAGAATTTGCTTACAACAATGGCTATGAAGATTCATTAAAAATGATCCCTTTTGAAGCCCTCTATGGAAGAGAATGCAACGTTCCAATCAACTAGAAAAACCCAGTAGACAGAGTTACAATCGGGCCATATATGCTAAAGGAAATGGAACAACAAGTAATTCATATCAGACAAAATCTGAAGATAGCCCAGGATAGACAAAAGAGCTATGCATACATGAAAATGACTCCTAGAGAGTTCAAATCAAGGGATCATGTGTATCTCTGAGTTAGACCTAGGGAAATATCCTTGAGGATGGGAGCTTGTGCCAAAGTGGCACCTCGTTATTGTGGACCCTCTGAAGTTTTGGATAGAGTGGGACTAGTAGCCTATTGGCTAACACTCCCTCCCACAATGAAAGAACATAATATTTTTCATGTTTTTTTATTAAAGAAGTATGTACATGATCCTAATCATATTATTGAATGGTCTATGGTTCAGGTGGAACCCAAGGGAGAATTCCTGCCAGAACCTCAATACATAATAGATAGGAAGGAAACCCCACTCAGGAAAAAAACCATTGCACAGGTCAAGGTGCAGTGGAAACACTTTGTCCCAGAGGAGGGTACATGGGAATGGAGGATGCCATGAGACAAGCATATCCATTTTTGTTTACTTCTGTACATACAGAGCACATCGACAGATAGAAAATCAAGGATGATGTTCCTTTAAAGGGGAGGAGATTGTAATACCCCTGTTTTCCCCAGTTTGTAAATATAACTATAACTGGACAAGAGACTATGACAGACTAAATATGTGTGAATGTTTGATTTGATGAACCTTTGTATGAAAGGGTGAATTTTTTGTTATTAATAGAAATTTGATATGTGTTGCACAGCTGTTGAAAGGGGGGAATTTTTCCAAGATATACCATGGATGCTATGAGAGATATGGTGAGGGGAAACCAAGAATGGTTGAGATGACCCTCATTGGACTAGTACCTACTTGGTGTAATTGCTCAACAATACTTTGACCCATAAATGAATTACCAGTCAGGTTGGTAGTTGGAAGGCCATCCTTAAGAGTTAATGAGGATATGGGGCAGGGTACCCATATGTAAGGCTTCCAGGACTAACCATGAATTTGGATTCAGACCCACGCAACCTTGTTGAGGAAGGAAAGAAATGAGGTAATCCGAGGATATAGACAGATCTGCTAGATCGCAGAGTAGAGAAAAAAACTCTCCCGAGAAGAGAAGGAAAATAGATACTTCAACTTTGAGGTTGAAAGGAAAGGGTGAGAAATAAGCTCATTTTGGATGAAAGAAAACATGAACGGGGTTTGGCTACAAGTTGATAAATAAGGCTGACAAGTGACTAAGGAAGTACTCATGAATACCTCCTTGTTTGGAGTAGAGAAAACTAGTTACCAAGTTCCTATGGGAGGAGGAGAGTAACCTTTGTCCCTCACTATTGTGGATAAAAGAGAAAGAATCTCTCTCAGAGCATCATGGTCTAGCTCGGGGGTGGCCAGTTGTAAATTCATCAAGAGTGACCATGCCTATGGTTGGGAGGAAATGGGCACCCCTTTCAATAGTCGCTTCACTTTTTCTATTTCTGATAAGTATTGTCATGCTCTATGTAATATACTGGATGAAATATCTATGTTATGATTAAGTCTTGTTGGTAGCCAATTCATTTTTTTCAAATTGCCCTAAAAGCTGCCTACACCTATGTCTCTTGAACTTCAAATTTGTGTCACATTTTGCAAAGAGATGATGTTTTCATTTCAAGCGACAATTGCAAATTGGTTTCAATTTAGCTTTCATGACTGAAAGCGTGAAAACTCCTCCATCGTTATTTGAATTGTCATGATCTGCTCATTGATATGCTGGTTAGTACTTACCTTTGGTTTGTTATAAAGTGGCTGGAATGATTTTTCAAACCATGATCATTTACCTACCCTTACTTTGATTGCACAATTTTATTTTTATTTGATTGATAAGGCATTGAGCATGATTGTTGAATTATACTTGATTATATAAGGGTCATGGTGGATTAAAGGTTTTTTATATGATGTGATCCTTACTCTTGACTTATCAATTTTATCTATTTTCACCATGTTTTAAAAACTTTTGATCAAAACATTGGATTATGCAACAAGCGCATGGGTCACATATGAGTTTGATTCCATATTGAATGGCAATGTTTGATTATACACATGGCGCGTTGGTGAAACCTTTGGATTTTTCGTTGGTTTGAACTATACACATGGCGCATTGATATAATTTATGGTTTTGTTTTACATGGATTAGTGGCACATTGATATGGTTATCCACCGCTTAAATTTTCGGGTTGGCCGAATAATATGGTTTAAACGATATTATGATTGATGGAACAACACTGTACTATGCCATTACTATACTGCATGGCGGTGATAATCCCACCACCTTCGCACGCATACATTAATTCTTTCCCCTTTGAGCGCTTGTAGCTGTTAGCCAGAACGATTTTTGCCCCTGTGTATTGTTATGTTCAACCCAAACCCTACCATGCGCCCGCACCATGGCTCCGGTCGTAAGGGTTGAACCCAATGGTAGCCAGGCATTGTTAATGTTCGATGGTGCTTACAGTGACCTTGAGGAATTTGTATGGCTCCCGTTCATACGAAAGTTTGATGGTTATAACCCTAGCGTGGCTCGACAATTTGCATTAACCTTCGATGGCTGCCGAGCCAAGGTTGGGGATGTGCAATTGGAAATTGACGAGAAATTTCTTAGTTTAGCTACCGGTCTGCCTGTTGTCGGACATAAATGGTCAAAAAATTGAAAAGTGGAAGATGTCCCGTGGACATTATTCTTCCAGTCACGAAGGGTGAGTTCTTGTGACAAGGGTTTGCCCGCAAATATGCTAAAGAAACACTGGCATGACTTGCTGATGGTAACCAAGCAGTTCATTACCTGCGAGGGCCGGTATGGTTTCGTTTTCTTGTATCACCTTCGGCTACTGATGGTTTTCATGGGGTATGAGCTTAATATGCCTTACTACTTGCATAGGAGTCTATTTAAAATGTCTAAAAGGTACAAACGGAACCAGTCTGATAACAGTCTATTTCATTTTGGGTTAATTAAAATGCTTATGGTTTGTAAGTTGGGGTTACACCGAGACTGTTGGGAGGATTTTCTTAAACGCAATAATTTTGGTGACTTGAGCCCACCACAGGTTGACAAACTTGTGGTGAGAGAGTGCAAATCAATACCCCCTGTGCCTTACAGTGCATTGTTACCTAAACCCCTACCCGATTCTCCTATTGAGCTACCTGGTTTTGTGACCAAACATGTCGAAACTGCTGAACCCGTGGCTAAAAGGCCTAAAGCCAAACCCACAGCCAATTCTAAAGGCAAGAAGAATGCCCGGTTAATCTCTTGCATGGCAAGAAACAAACCAAAAGCACCTGTCAACCCTAACCCTATTATGGTGAGTGAAGACTCCGACTCAGAGATTGAATGTTACCTGGCAAGTGAGTATCCCTATTCGGAAGGTCTGTGTGATAAACCCACATATGATTTTGCGAAGAACCTACCACCTTGCCTGCAAAATGACCCTAATTATCCAGGCATCAAAATTCCTTGTGAAACCCCTAGTGACTCGTCGAAACCCCCTCCTGCTCTAGCCAAACAAGCTGCCTCACGATGTGATCAGTGTGGCTCATGGTTGGAAAGGTATTACCTTGATGTGCCAATGCTACAGTCCAAAATTCATGCTGTGGAGGATCAAGTTGCAAGGCTCACCAGTCAAAAGGCGAAGATTCCATCCACTGATAAGAAATAACGAACAATAGGTTCGATTTTGTTTAAGAATGTGGAGTCGGCTACAACAGTCGTCAATTCAATGTTGGCGTAGCTCGAACAACCTCACTGGTATGACTTTCACCTACTTATATGACATACTCATAAACTCTGTTTATATCGTGGATCTGCTCTGTCGCATAAGCATGCACTTTTGTATATAATTTTGTTTTGATAAATCAATTTTCATTATCGTTTAAGTTTTGATTGGATTTGGCTTTGATTCGAGTGATCGTGGATAGATTTGATTTGTTTTAATTTGGCTCTAATCGAATACTCTGTTGATAATTGAAGTTGTTAACGTATTTTCTAAACACGGGCTGTTTCTTGTATTCCAATTTTGAACACAGTCAATGGCTCGATTTGAATCGGTTACATTCTATGCGATATGGTTGGCAAATGGGTTAACTGTTTTAATTTTATATTCCATGTCTTTTGACCAATTCGAATAATATTCTGTTAATGCATAACCAGATTGCAACTGATTCGATTCACATTGTTTGACCATTTCGATTCATATATTGTTTGAATGTAATTATGTCCAGGATTACGATTTGTTTCTATAATTAACTCAGTGAAGATTTGTGTCGATTAGTGCCCAGTTTATACTATGGATTCTTTTGATTCTATCACAGTCCTGTCTGTTGACTGTGTGGTGATCAATCATGAAAATCATTGGGTCGATACTCATTGAGTATGATTTCATTTGATTACAATCGAAACAATTTACCTATCTTTGCACTCGGTCGAATGATATCAATCTATTGCTATGATTATAACGAGTCAAAGATGGTTATAATTGCTATTTTGGTCATATCTGTTAACTGTGTGATACTCAGCGAACGAAGTCTATGGAAAAGATTTGTGGATGCTGTTATGCATGTTTCATTTTAACTATAATCGTAACAGTTTGGTATTTGATTAAAACAATGTGAATTTTATGCACAGTCGTAACCAATCGATTATGATCGTGTTCGATTACGACTATATCGATTTTGATTACATCGTATCTCATACGATACGATTTACTTGTAATTGCATTTGGATATGAAACAGTGTGGTTATTATTTGACCCAATTCTATGGCAACTAAAAAATAGAGCATTCTTATCCTGTTTCGATTGCATCCTTTTCGATTTGGTTTGATTTGAATAATAAATTTGCTTGAACCATTAGTAATTCGATTTTTATGTTCATTAAAGGAAAATTGAATTAGATTGTTTTAAAAAGATTTTGTTTGATTTCTATCTGGTCCTGTATGCTATTTTAGAGTAGCTACAGAATCAGATGATTCTGTAGCTAAGTCTGTAGGATCAAATTTTTATTATTTTGTTCTTGAAATATCTTTCTATTTTGATATTTGTGTTCTATTGCAGGTAAATTCGAAATTGCAGTTGAGTTGTGAGTAGTTAGGGGATATTTCAAAGATTTCTCTTGCATTTTGATTTCTTAGTTTAGTTGATTTTGGGATTTTTCCCAGATTATGTAAAACATTTTGATATTATCCACAGGGAGGTTTTACCCTATGGAGAGACCTATATATACTTATGATTTTTGTAATAATGTTCATCCTCATTCATGGGAGAACAAGGATATGGAATTCTAATACAGACTGAAGAAGAATTTGGTGTTTTGTCACAACTTTAGCTTCTCAATGTATCAATATTTTGTTTCATGTTGTGTATATCAATTTGTATATGGTTTATGACTACTTTAGCTATCTAAATCAATTGCAAATTATATAATTTTAATTTCTGTAATCCATATCTGGTTTCTTCCAAGTGTATAAAGATATAACAATTGTCTAATTCAGTTTGTGAATGACAGGTTTATCTTTTTCATGAATTGAATCATTTAATATAAGTTTCTTGCATAACAGGTTTCCCTTATTGCGGAGATTTATAATCATAAGATTGTTATGATATTTTATGTCTTGTTTGTCCTGTAAATAACTCGAAGAAGCAGCGCAACTAATCGTTTATGAAAAGGTTTGGGATTAACCGTGCGAGTTTACTTCCTCCGACCAGCTTCGAAGTCATCTTACGCAGGATAAACTAGGAGCGCTTCCAGGTTAGCTAGTTTGTTGTTTGTTGTTTTTATTAGTTTATTTTAGATATAAGTTTAGTTAGATTTATAGAATTAATATATTAGATCGTTTAATTTCATTAGTTTTACTTCTTCATAAAATATAAAAAATCAAAAAGACATTCCTGGCTGTCTTAGGGCAGCAAACACATGAGTTTTGCAGGTTTTAATTAAATCTGTAGGCTGTCTATAGTGTACATTTGTGAATAGGTAATATTGCAGCTGGTAATTAGATAGTTGATTTGAGTTATTATAATAGTAATTAGTATATTGTGTATAATAGTTAGAATAGTTTATATTTAGTTTTAGTTTAATTTAACAGTTTGTTTTAGTTAGATTAGTGTATTAGTTAGTTTTTAGTTAATTTGTTTTATTAGTTAGTTTAGTTTCCTTTAGTTAGTTTTAGTTAGTTTTAGTTAGTTTTATTTGTTTTAGATAGACTAGTTAGTTTAGGTTAGTTTTCTCTTTGGTTCTCTTAGGAAACCTTAGAGTGGCCAACGGAGCCGTTAAACCCGTCAAGGTGGTTCATTCCAAATGGCTTGGGTTATTTAGACAACCCCGGACCGGTTCCACTCTCTCAATTGACGGATGGACAATTTCACCCGTCAACAAATGGCGCTAGAAGGAGGGATTGAACTTAATTAATGGCACGAGGCAGTCGCAAGACTCCTCCCCCACCTAATCGCACCCCTATAGTGACTAGAAGCCGTTCACAAGATAATATCCCCCCTCAAACAACAACTACTTCAACCGAAGATCCACAGATCAGAGTTGAGCCAGCAACCCCTAATCCTACAGGTAGTGATCTCCAAGAGATCGTTCGTCAATCTCTTATGAAAACACATAGTGCCTTAGCTAGTCTTAGGTGACCAAACCGCCTGTGGGGTCAACCTTTAGACTTCTCTGATATCAGAGAATAGTTAGGTGATATAGACCTCACTGTGAATCCTACAGATCCAAACACTAATCCTGCTGCAGGAGGATCTGGGATACCTCCTTCACCACCTCCTTCATCTCCTTCCTCTTCTGGAGGAGATTCCTCTTCTAATGAAGGCAATCCACTTCTCATCCTTCCACACCCAATTCCCCAATGGCAAATCAGAACAACCCTGCTAGACCCTGGTTGGACCAGGATGCTGTAGCTGTACCTGGAGCCCAACACCCTTTTCCTAAGAATCTGAAGAAATGACTTCCCAAGTTTGATCCCAATTCAAAACAGATAGCCGAAGATCATATCAAAAAATTTATGTTAGCCATCAGACTCCGTAACGTTGAACATGAAGATGTTGTCTGTAGGTTGTTCCCTTACACCTTTGAGGGTAATGCATCCACTTGGTACTTTTCCCAACAACCTCATACTATAGTATCTTGGGAAAAGTTTGAGTCATGCGTTTTGGAAAAATTCGAAGATGGTAAAACTCCGGAAGTCTTAGTTATGGATCTTTCGAGCTTAAAAATGAATTCAAAGGAAAAAGTTAAAGATTTTAAATAAAGATTTTTAACACTTAAAAATCGAATCCCTGCAGACTCTATGCCTGCTGAGAGTCTTGTAATAGCTTACTACACCAAATCTCTACATCAAAGTATATCTATTTGGGTTAAAAGATCTAAAAAGGCCACGTTGTTAGAAGCCTTCGAAGAGGCTACTCAGATTGAAAAAGACATACTTAGTCTAAAGGATTCTTCTAGCAACGAAGCTGAGACTGTTTCTTTTTCCAAAAAGAAGATTGAAATTCTTCCCAGACCTATACAAAACAAAACACAACCCAAAAACTCTGGATTGGAAAATTTAACCAAAGTTGTACAAAAATTATCTAATCAAGTTATAGATTTAAAAAGGTCGACTGAGGAAGCCTCTTCGAGTAAAGGACCCTACAAACCTCCTTTCCGAAAGCCTTTTTGCGCCAACCGGCCTAATCCAAACCCTGAAGGCTTGAACCTAGAAAGTTTGCAATGTGCTCTCCAAACAATTCTAGGAGCTCAAGATGATTTGATCCCTCCTGAAATCCCTTAAGAGGAAGTCGAGCAAGAAACAACTCAAGAAGAAGAGTCTTCTCCAAACATCTTTGGACACTTCTTGGATAGTATCTTTCAAGCCAACTTTGAGACTGTTCACCCTTACAACACTAGGAGAAAGACAACAAATAAACCTCCTGCCAAGAACACTACAACTTCACCTCCAAAGCCATCTAAATCAGTAGAAACTAAATAGAGTAATGATGGCCCTAAATTAGATTATGATGTTATTGAAGATCTTAAAAAACTACGGGCTAACATTTCTATTTATGAGTTGTTGAAATTTCCATTTTTGTTACAGAAGATGTTGCAAAATATTTTAGACAATAGCAAGAATGGTAATTCAAATGGTAATAAGGTTGTGCAAAGCAAAGTTCCACTGAAGACTTCCACAAAAAATAATCATGATCCTCAAGATAAAGGAAGCCTTCCTGTACCACCTGTAAATAATGTAAATAATGTAAATAACACAAATAATGTAGATAAAGTAGCATTAGAAACCGCGAGTAAGAAACCACAAGCTACAACTCTAAGTACTCGCAAGAATGTACCTCCTTTTCTTTTAACTTTTGAAATATTCAACAGAAATGTGCATAATTGTATGATTGACTCAGGAGCATCGTCAAATGTGATGCCTTGGTCTGTCTGCCAAAAGATTAACGCCAAAGTAGAACCATCTTCTCTGAACTTGATTTTCAGCTCGCCTCTAAACTTCTGCAGGAAGAAGTTTAGCTCGCCTCTCTGAACTTGAAAGTAGAACCATTTTTTAGCTCGCCTCTAAACTTCTTCCTGCAGAAGGCTTATCCCCAAACGCATTCTCTGTGGAGCTATTGTTTCGACCATCCGTTCCTGACAATATCACAAACTGGAGAGTATTTGACGATGATCAACAAATAATTAACTTTCTGCACATGGAAGAAACCTTTCAAGGCGCTGTGATAGATGAACAAACACACGACGACAATTTGCATGACTTTACGGTAATACCTAATCCGAAATCTCCTGAAGCTCTATTGGACATGGTAAATTCCATACCCAAGTCTGTTGTTAGACTAGAAAATTTTTATGATTTTGAAGATAAATTTAAAAAGACGGTCAATTGTAAAACTAACAGTTCCTCATTGTCTTATGAAAAAGTCAATTTAGGAACTAGTGAAAATCCTCAGTGTATCAACTTATGCTTGGGATGTTCAAAACAAGAAAAATCTGCTTTTGTTAAATTATTTAAAGAATTCAAGGATGTCTTTGCTTGGACTTACGATGATCTTAAAACGTTCGACCCTAATATTATACAGCATGTCATCTCGATGAAACCCCAAACCTTACCCTTCCAACAGAAACTGAGAAAGATGCATCCTAAACTAGAACCGACCGTACAAAAAGAATTGAATAAACTCCTAAGTGCTAAAATAATTTTTCCTGTTAGACACACTCAATGGGTATCCAACCTCATCCCAGTGCGGAAGAAAAATGGGGAAATTTGACTTTGTGTCGATTTCCGGAACCTCAACAAAGCGTCTGACAAAGATAATTATCCTGTCCCTCCCATGGAACAGATCCTGCAACAAGTATCTGGTTTCGAGAGGCTATCCTTGCTATATGGTTTCTCTGGATACAACCAGGTCTTGATGTCTCCGCCAAACCAATTAAAAACTACCTTCTGTACCCCGTGGGGCACCTATGCTTATCGCAAAATTCCCTTTGGATTTATTAATGCTGGTGCTACCTTTCAGAGAGAAATGGACATTTCTTTTAGAGGCTTAATCAATCACTCCATAGTAGTCTGCTTAGATGATGTGACTGTTTATTCCAAAAACAAAGACGATCATCTAGCTCACTTACGAGTCGTTCTGCTACGATGTCGTAAATACGACATCTCCTTGAACCCCAAGAAGTCTATCTTTGCAGTGGAACAGGGTAAATTACTAGGATTCATTGTGTCTAGTGATGGAATGATTATTGACCCCGAGAGGAACCAAGTCATTGCTAAACTTTCCCCATCTACCTCCAAAAAATCCATGCAGTCTTTCCTAGGCCAGATTAATTTCGTGAGAATATTTGTCCCCAGTTTCTCCGAAATGGTCAGGCCTCTCCAGAACTTGATTAAGAAAGACACCCAATATCACTGGGGACCTACAGAAAACCAAGATTTCAATGCTATAAAGAAGGCCATAATAGACGCTCCATCTCTCATGAGCCCTGATTTCTCCCAAGCCTTTACACTCTATACCTTTTCCTCTGATCGTTCCTATGCCACGGTCCTAACTCAGAAGAATTACGAGAATAACGAAGTACCCATTGCCTTTATGAGCTCTGCTTTCAAAGGTGCTGAACTTAACTACCCAGCGGTCGATCGACAAGCCTACGCTGTCTTCAAGGCAGTTAAGCATTTCTGGTCTTATCTTTTGAAGTCGAGGACGAAGGTCATTGTCCCCTACCCTGCCGTAAGGAACTTGTTAGTGAAAAAGGAGTTAGGAGAGAAAAGAGCCAACTGGGTCACCTCCTTGCAGGAGTATGACTTAGAAATCACCCCAGCACAGATCGTGAGAGGCCAAGGGTTGTGTAAGTTGGTAGTTGATTCACAAACTGAACAGCGAGAAGATAGTGATACATCAAACCTAGAACAACGCGATCAAAGTTTGATTTGTTGCACACAAAACCTCGTAAGTCCTTGGTACGACGATATTAGACACTGCCTTCAACATGGATCAGCACCCCGTCACCTTTACCCAGCCAAAAGAAGAGCGTTGAGACTAAAGTCCACCTCCTTTCACCTAGTTAATGGTATACTGTTTCGTCAGAATTTCGACGGCGTACTGATGCGGTGTCTTGAAAAGGACGAAGCAGAGAAATTCTTGATTAAGTTGCATGCAGGAGAAGCTGGTGGTCACTTCAGTGGTGATACCACTTCTCACAAGGTTTTAAGAGCCGGTTACTACTGGCCCACGCTTTTTAGGGACGCCCATGCCTTGTGCCGTAAATGTATCATTTGTCAGAAAGCATCAGGGCGATTGCAAAAACCAGCCTTCCCCTTGCAACCCGTTTCAGTCGATTCTCC
>ML782246.1:141785-201199 GCA_009831015.1 Picea engelmannii
TAAAATCCTCAATGTAGCCAACAAAAAATGCATTTATGAGATTTGGGATCCAACTTCTTTTGTTTTTCATTAGGAATATGAGCCCCACTTATAGCCAAATACTTTGAAATTGCTAATGTTTGGTCTTCTTCCACTCCACTTTTTTTCAAGAGTAATCTACAAAATAGGTTTAGTAGAAACCTTGTTCAAAATATAATTTGCACAAGAAATTGTTTTTTCCCAAAATATTTTCTTAAGACCTATTGAGTGTAACATACATCTAACCATTTCAACTAAAATTCTATTTTTCCTTTCTACAACCGTATTTTGTTGAAGTGTGTAAGAAACAATGCTTTGATGTTTAATGCCATGCCTTGATAAATATGTTGCAAATTCATTTTTAGTGTACCTCCTCACATTATTAGTAAAAAGAGTCTTGATGTATTTTCCATATTCTTTTTCAACTAGGGTTTTAAATTCTTGAAATATGCAAATGATTCACTTTTATTCTTCAAAAAATATACTCATTATTTTCCTAATTGTAATGGTTAACGAAGGTGAGGAAGTAGAGAGAAACTAAGAAAGAAGGAGTTGCAAGAAAAACACATATGCCACTATAAACTAACTGCATGTATTCCTAGACACACCAAGCTTTATCATTTTCAAAATTTCTCTATAATGTTGTGATGCTTGTTAAGAACACAACCTTCACAAAAACCCTTAGTGGAAGAAATTGAAGATAATCCATTTAACATTATAGAAAATAATATAACATTATAGAAAATAGTTGCATTCTACCCTTAAATTAAGGGTAGAATAGCTACACCAAATCTTGAAATAGTCATAATAATAAAAGAAAGGACGAATGATCAAATTTAACCTTCTCCAACTTAAAACAATTAAATAAAAAATAAAGAGGACTCTTACCCATCCCTTAATTGATTCAATTAGGTAAGGGGATATCTTTAAATTAAATATGGTAATTAAAAGAAGGTAAATATAATAACTCAAATAACAATATCCCCTCATGGAACTCCCAAAAGGACTACAACATAGGTTAGGTTGCATAGATTAGGGTGACAAAGGAAAAGATGGGTATACCACTAAAGTACAACAAGATGGGTAGACCACTTAAGTATAGAAATATCCCATGCATACAACTTCGATTTTTTTAGTAGAATGGGTGCACTCCTATCTACATACTGATTGTTAGTCTTTGATGCCATATTCAAATTATAATATGTATATAATATACCATACTATGTATAAGTCATAAGAAAATATTAATCTAATTACTCGAAAGGAGACTACAAGAGAATAGTTAATGAGAGTAGGTAGCTTGGAGGGAAAGCTCGGGGAGCCCCTCTTTTGTATCTAGATTCATTAGGGTGAGAAGTGAAGAGAGTGAGGAGACCAGAAGAAGAGATAGGAAGAATAGGAATGAAGAGAGAGAGTCGAGACTCTGTAGTAGTCTGAGTTTTTGTACACATTGTAACCGAACATTCATATTTATACAAAGAGCAATTTTTCTTGCATGACATTCTTTGTGTGTTTATGTGTTTTATGTGTAATTGAATGAATGCCATCTGTGTGTTATTTTATGATGTAGATGTATGTTAGATTCCATCTGCAGGGATAGATAAAATTTATATCTGTGGGTTTTTTTATTTTATTCTAGGTTCTTTGTGGCTTAATGCAAGGGGTTGCATGACATATTGCTGAGGATTCTGTGAAGCTCTGCCAGGTGGGCATTAAGCGAAGTGCAAGGAGTGCACAAGGAGAACTTTGTTTCGAGTTCAGAGACAAGAGAAGTGTCAAGGAGAAGAAACTTATAGAGTTACTGAATACTTTGTCAGCTTAGCAAAGAGTGCTTGAGAATAATTTGCCAAGAGGGCACTTATATCTCTTCGAGGGATAGAAGGGATAGATACCTTTGAGGTTCGAGTAGTTGAAGCTCAAGGTTATAGAGTTAATAAATACTCTGGAGGAAGACCTGTGCAAGGAGTGCACCAGGCCAACACTCAGCCGAAGTGTTGAAGACAACCAGTTGAAGGATGGTCAGAGCACAAGGAGTGCATGTAGAGAGAACTTGTTTGAAGTTCGAAAGCTCAGGAGGTTGAGCACAGAACGTGTCAGGAGGGCACCAGAAGTCTTTTGGGAATACGCAGAAGGGTCGAGTCCCTTAGATATTGAGCGAGTTGAAATCTTAGAAGAGATAGCACAAGGAGTGTGCAAGAGTGGACTTATTCCAAGTCCCAAAGATCAGGAGAGACAACGTCTTTGGAATGCAGGTGAGACTCAAGACATTGGGCTCACAACAAAAGAATCAAAGGTTGAGGCCTTTGAAAACATTTGAATTCTTCCAAGTTTAGGAAGAACACTAGAGCTTAGGAGGAGGAGCGCCAACATTCATTAGATCAGATGTAGAGGAGAAGATCTGGAGCGTTGAATCTCACGTCTATACACACAAGAGGAATGCGCAAAGGAGAACATATATGTGCTTTTGGATCTGAGCGCATGGACCAATAGTTGTTGGATCTGGAGGAAGGTGCACAAGGGTTAAACCCTTCGATAGTGTACAAAAGAGTGGACTTTGCGAATCCCGAAGTTCCAACGATATCGGAACCGTCCATCGTCAGAGGACAGGTGGCAACAAATTTCGGAGGATCGAGTATCGAAAGATTTGAGGCGAGAAGTATTTCGACTTTGTGAAACGCGAAGTCCCAAAATCATCAAGACCATCCATCGAAAGGGACGTGTGCCAAGCAATCAACGTTTTGCTAACTCACACATCGAAGAAGTCAAAGGGGATAATCGTGGGAACTTGCGAGGCCCGAGTTCGCGGCTTGATCGTAGCCATCAATCGAGGAGAGATCGGGACCATTGATTGTCCAAGGAGAATTTCATAATATCGACATTTCGGGAGTTGAAAGAGCATAGAGGCACTGTTCTCAGGGTTCACGAATCACAAAATCTTGACTTGATCTAGATCGTCAAATCGTGGGGGAACGAGGACCGTCAATCTGGTATAAGTGGTCATCGGGAGTTCGGACATCGGGAAAAGGAAGCAAAGTTATATTGGGAGTTCTGATACACGATATCTCAACGCGCTCAGAGGTTTGGCCCTAGGTCATAGCGAGGAGTCATATGGAAGGAGGATAGGGGAGGAGCTAGCTAGTGCTAGGCCCCTGTCGGGATTTCAGAGGTCAAGAGAGTCAGGGCGACTCACAAACAAATACTCGACTCATGAAATCACGACGCGCCTTTGGTTAGGCTTGTGGTCACGGGTAGTGGTCATGTGGAGGGAAGCTCGCGTCTGATGCTTGTGTGCACGAGTTGAGTTTCAAATTTGGACCTGTGGATTTGTTCATGGGGTTCCAGTAGGGAATCAAAAGAGCCTATCCATCTTAGGGAATTAGAGCGATCCAAAGACCGGGAGGTCAGCAGACTCTGCCAAGGTAGGGGGTCTGCATCAAGTGGTATTAGAGTTGATTTTTCGTTTGTATATTTCAGGTGAAGGAGGTAAAGGAGATAGTTTGATACCATCAATGGTATCAGAAGTTCAAGACATGATGTTGATGCTATGTGCGAGGAGATATTCTTGCATGTAAGCAGCAGACATTTGACAACCAAGTGAGATGAAACCAGAAAAGAAGATGGCTACTGAAGGCCAAAGGAGTGGTCAAGGTAAAGATCGCTAGTAGAAAAGCAATGTTGAGATGGACGAGTAACTCAGTGAGGTAAGAGCACAGATGGAGAAGCTTGCATTTAAATTGCAATAGGATGCAAAGGTGCATTGGGTGTATGAGTGGCCCTTGAATAAGAAGGTAAAGTGGCCCATTCAGAAATTGTTGGCCAGAGGAAAACAAAGGTTGTTGAGAATGTGGATGAGATATGTTGAAAACCTTAGAGGTGAAGAGGACATGGTTCATATATGTGAGCCAGAAACTGGGAAGAGTCTCAGTGATGGTGAGGAGAAGAGATCAGAGAAGGGTCTCAGAAAATGGCAGGTGAGCAGTGAGGAAATTTTAGGTTGCCTAGAGGGAAATGAGAGTAGGTTAATGGTTGATCTCAAAGGCTGCCAGGTGGACAGTGAAGAAATTTCAGATTGCCAGGTAGGCAATGAGATTGGATCATTAGAGGATTTCATAAACTACCAGGAGGGCAGGGCAGAAATCCCAAATTGCTAGGTGGGAAAGGGAGAGGAGATGAGACTATCTGATAGTCTCATGAAATTAGAGGTGAGTTTGGATCAATAAGGAATGCTGACAGAGGAGGATCAAAGGAGTATTCTGATCATTGGAGGAATTGACATATTCCTGCCAAATAGCCCAGTTGAGGCCATAACGTGTGTCACGAGTGAAGCAACAGAAGGACAATCAACAATGATTTTCATAGAGGAAGAGAAGGAGAAAACACTGATGTCTACCCCAACAGAAGAAGAGCATGCAAATAAGATTCTCACTCCATGGGAGAAGGAATTAGAGATGTTGGAGGATTGGTTGAAAAATCCAGAGCCAGTAGATGACTTCCATGAATAGGTAGTCAAGCAGATCATAGGAGATAAACCAGCCATTAGAGTAGCTGGAAGAGGTGATTGAGGATATAATAAGGTTGATGTTGAGGTCAGCGCAAGAATCTGTCAGTAGGAAGAAGACGAGAAGAAGGAATCCTGCAAGAACAACAAGGAAGCAACAACAACAACAAAGTAGTGGAGCAGATGGACAACTCCAAAAGAGAATTTGGGATCCATGTGGATTTCAATAGAGATGGGAAGTTCATGAGCAGGAACTCATGAATTTTTCATAGCAGTGGATTATGATGCAGGAGCATCGCTCCAACCCAACAACGTGCCATCTAGACAACACATTCAATGCACATTCAATGAAGGGAGAGGCTCCAACCCTCTCATTTTCAAAAATTCAAAATGTAATTAAATGTTTGTAAGGTTGGAAGAGCCACGCTGATGGCTTTGTGCAGATAGTATATAGGGTCTCTTTTAATGGATGACAGGCTGATAAGATCTAGATCCGATTCAGATTAGACAACCATTGAATGTAATTCAATGTAAATTAATGAGAGTAGGTAGCTTGGAGGGAAAGATCAAGGAGCCCCTCTTTTGTAAAAAGATATTTTGTATCTAGATTCATTAGGGTGAGAAGTGAAGAGAGTGAGGAGACCAGGAGAAGAGATAGGAATAATAGGAGTGAAGAAAGAGAGCTGAGACTCTGTAGTAGTCCGGGCTTTTGTACACATTGTAACTGAACATTAATATTTATACAAAGAGTAGTTTTTCCTGCATGAGATTCTTTGTGTGTTTATGTGTTTTATGTGTAATTGAATGAATGTCATCTGTGTGTAATTTTAGGCTATAGATGTATGTTATATTCAATCTGCAGGGATAGATTGAATTTCTGTCTGTGGGTTTTTTAATTTCAATCTAGGTTCTTTGTGGCTTAATGCAAGGGGTTGCATGACAGATTGTTGAGGATTCTGTGAAGCTCTGCCAGGTGGGCATTGACCGAAGTGTAAGGAGTGCACAAGGAGAACTCTATTTCGAGTTCAGAGATAAGAGAAGTGTCAAGGAGAAGACACTTACAGAGTTACTGAATACTTTGTCATCTCAGCAAGGAGTGCTTGAGCATAATTTTCCAAGAGGGCACTTATATCTCTTCGAGGGACAAAAGGGATAGATACCTTTGAGGACTGAGCAATTGAAGCTCAAGGTTATAGAGTTAGTGAATAATCTGGAGGAAGACCTGTGCAAGGAGTGCACCAGGCCAACACTCAGCCGAAGTGTTGAAGAAAACTAGTTGAAGGTCGGTTAGAGTGCAAGGAGTGCGTGTAGAGAGAACTTGTTTTAAGTTTGAAATCTTAGGAGGTCGAGCACAGAACATGCCAGGAGGGCACCATAAGTATTTTGGGAAGATGAAGAAGGGATGAGTCCCTTAGATATTGAGCAAGTTGAAAGCTCAGAAGAGATAGCACAAGGAGTGTGCAGGAGTGGAATTATTCCAAGTCCCAAAGCTCAGGAGAGACAACGTCTTTGGAACGTGGGTGAGACTCAAGACATCGCGCTCACAACAAAAGAATCAAAGGTGGAGGCCTTTGAAAACATTTGAATTCTTCCAAGTTTGGGAAGAACACCAGAGCTTAGGAGGAGGAGCGATAACAACCATTATATCAATTGCAGAGGATAAGATCTTGAGCGTTGAATCTCATGTCCAGACACATAGGAGGAATGCGCAGAGGAGAACAGATCTTTGCCGTCGGATCTGAGTGCATGGACCAACAACTGTTGGATCCAGAGGAAGGTGCACAAGGTTTAAACCCTTCGATAGTGTACAAAAGAGTGGACTTTGCGAAGTATCGAAGTTCCGACGAGATAACAACTGTCCATCATCAGAGGACAGGTGGCAGCAGATTTCGGAGGATCGGGTATCGAAAGATCTGAGGCGAGAAGTTTTTCAACTTTGCGAAATGCGAAGTCTCGAAATCATTAGGACCGTCCATCGAAAGGGACGCGTGGTGAGCGACTAACATTTCGCTGACTCACACATCAGAGAAGTCAAAGGGGAGAATCTTGGGAGCTCTCAAGGCCCAAGTTCGTGGCTTGATCATAGCCGTCGATCGAGGAGAGATTTGGATCATTGATTGTCCAAGGATAATTTCAGAATATCGACATTTTGGAAGTCAGAAGAGCATAGAGGAACCATTCTCAGGGTTCGCGAATTGCCAAATCCTGACGCGATTTGGACCGTCAGATCGTGGGGGAACAAGGACCGTTGATTTGGTATAAGCGGTCATCGGGAGTTTGGATATCGGGAAAAGGAAGCAAATTTATATCGGGAGTTTTGATACGCAATATCCCGATGTACTCGGAGGTTTGGCCCTAGGTCATAGCAAGGGGACATATGGAAGGAGGATAAGGGATGAGCTATCTAGTGTTAGGCCCCTGTCAGGATTTCAGAGGTCGGGAGAGACGGGGTGACTCACAAACAAATACCCGACTTGCGAAATAGCGACGCGCCTTTGGTTAGGCTTGTGGTCATGGTTAGTGGTCACGTGGAGGGAAGCTCATGTCTGATTCTTGTGCGCATAGGTTGAATTTCGCATTTGGACCTATGGATTTGTTCGTGGGATTCCAACAAGGAATCGGAAGAGCTAATCCAACTCATGGAATTAGAGTGATCCAAAGATTGGGAGGTCAACGAACCTTGCCGAAGTAGGGGGTCTACGTCAAATATGCACATTAATATTACAAAGTCTTATTGCTACATTATTTCCCAAGGGAACATGATCTTCCTAGAAACTTTTACAAGAAAAAGAGAGTAAAGGAAGTGTGTGATGAGGGAGAATTCCAACACAAATATTTTCACAACTTTCTTAGATTGGCCAAGGTAATCCAATTGCAAGGGACATAAATTTTATCTAGATCCATTTGCATGCTTTTATCATCAATTGATGAAACCAAGCTACTAGTATCATCTCAAAGGATATGCATACTTATCTAAGTTTGAAAATATCATGTTGTTGATATAGGACTTCTTTAGAAGTGTTTCAATAAGCAAGAGGTGATCTTCTCTTGTCTTGTTAAAAATCAACACATCATTAATATAAACAATAAAAAATTTACTTGTAAATGGCTGTGAAACATCATTTATAAGGTGCATGAAAGTTGTAGGATCATTTGTTAAGTTAAAAGACATGACCAACCACTCATATAACCCCTCCTTAGCTTTCAAGGTTGTCTTCCAAACAACTTGAGGGTTAATAGAAACTTAGTGGTAGCAAGACATCAAGTCATTTTTAGTGAAATACCTCGTTCGAACCTATAGTGTGTCTAAAAGGTTGCCAATCAGAGGAATGTGGTACATTTTCTTCATTGTGATCATGTACAATAATTGAAAACCAACACAAATGCGCTAATGACCTTTTTCCCTTGTCATGCAATCAAGCATCCATATAGACATGACCAAAATTTGATGTCACTTCTATAAAAGGTTTTATGTGTATGTGTGTGTGTGTTTTATCTTTTATTTTCTAGCAAGGATCTATGATACAAAACTCTATCAGGTAACGTTGCTATGGGAAGTAGATAAATTATGTGTTGGATCTTGCAAAGTAGAACACCCAAAATATCCTTAAAGATATCGATATATATTCATTTATAAGAACAAAAATGTAGTACTTCTATTGCACAAATCATTTGACAAAGAAAAATTATACAAGGATGAAAATGATGTGTCTGGCTCACAGCGGAATTGTCAATGACAATATTTTATTTTATATGACTTTCCAATTTACCACATTATGTTACATAAATAAGAGATATAGTCCATCCAGGATTTACCTTAGAAATGTAGAAAAGTCTCCTTTTGATGTCAAGGACAACATTTTAAGGGCATGTATCAAAGATTCAATTCATTTTCCATAGATATGGTTGTGCCATAAGTGTAACGTACCCAGTCCAACTGAGGGCCATTATGAGTGGACTTCACATCTGAATTTAATATTTTCTTCTAATTAATTTCATGTAAGTTACCGGCTACAAATCACACACATATTTAACCATTTGGCTTGTACCATAATTATAAATGCATATAACAATATATATTAAAAATGTGAATGCATATAATAAGCACACAACAAACACAAAACATTCATATGAACCATTTGTTGGTGCGCGGTTGTTAGACCCTAGTTTCAAGTTATCTAACCAAAAAAACCCTTTAGATACCGACCCTTTCAACATCACCTGCTTGTAAGTGAATTCTCACTTGAGGAATCTATTGTGGATGTTGGAACCAAGTTTCTGCAGGAACGAGGTGATAGGAGGCGATCATCTTATTTATTTTTACTTATCTACTCTATGTGCATTATCTTGTGTATGCTATTCCTTGGTTACTTAGTAATTGATTTTATGAAGTACCATCATGATGCAGATTACAATATAAATTATTCACCATAACATCCATAACTACTATGCAATGATCATATAGTAAAAATATCTAGTCTAACATGCATCAACCTATTATTGATAAAAAATCAAATGAATCACACACATAGAGACACAAATTTAACGCGGTTCACCCAAATTTGGGCTACATCCACAATGACTGGCTTCCTTACTATGATTTTTGTAACCATTCCAGGCTTTTTCATTGTGCTACAATAGATTCATCATGTTATCAATCCCCACCCTGCCTAGTCTCTCTGCAGTGCAAGCATCTCTCTACAAATCTCCTTTCCGACTCAGACATAGACTTCCTCTCTCATACTCAGTTTATTCTCTTAACATCAACAACACATTAGTTCTGCTCCAACATTCAACCTTTAGCCTTTAGTAGCCTATTCAACTTGACACATTACATATTTATATCATGTGATTTAGGGCTCAAAACCCTACTTTCTTATCCCCAAAACCCAATTACAACTCATTTTGACTCATTAAAAATCATGTTGACTTTTTGATTGGGCGTGTTTTTCCTTCTTTTGTGTCTACATGTTGAGTTTGCATTCCCAACTATTTGTCTTCTTTCTTTTTCACATCTATTTGATTTTGCATGCCGAAATGGTGTCCTTCCTTTTCACCCTCTTTATCTTCTTGCTTTATTCTCTTTCTATTCGTTGTCAAGTATGATTTTACTGTGCACTACTATCCTAAATGTGTCTTTATTGTGCACATCGCTCTTAACTTCTCTTCTTTCTTCTGCTACTATGCATCTCCTCCATCCTTAGGATTTTCCTCAAAATTGTATCCAAAATGCATGTCCAACGTGCCCCCAACACTCACCTATGGCTCGTCCCGAGCCACTTAGGCCTGTTGCATCACACTCCTCCATGCCTCCATGAAATTTTGGAGGGTTTCCCTTGCTGATGCAAATTCTTTTGTTGCTTCTTCATATTTTCCCAAAATTTCCTCTACGAACTGCACAGTGAAGGTCGTAAGTTTCTCCTCAGTTTCTTGTGTTGCTTTCTTTGTCATGCCCTGCGCAATGGCCAATTCCCATATTACCTTGAGTGCTTGATTATGTAGGGTTTCCAATTTCTATGCAACCTTCTTTTGCTCTACTCGCATATGCTCTACTTTGTTGTAGTTTTGTCTATTTGCAAGGATGGATGTCATCCATTCGACAAGAGGTAGAGTGTTGATGATTCCTTTAGTTTTTTGGTCATATTCATGTGTACTTCTTATTCTATCCTCGATCTCCTTCAGCTCTGGATTCATCGTGAGATGTGTCCAAATATGCGTACTCTCGTCAAACAGGCTTGCACACTCCTGGTATAGAATCTTAATATTTTCCACTAAAGTTGTCGTTGTCCTTTCACTTTGCTCCTTTTCCTTAGGAGGTGACCAATGGGTACTTTCCATCTATGGGTACTCTAACCTGTGGTGCGGTGTCCTTTCTTGGTGATATGTAGTCCCTGTGAAATCTCAATTGTGAGGCCGAAGCTCTGGGTGTTTCCACGAACATTAGTGCAATCAATGGTATTTTTGTTTGCTTATGTGTTGCAGTTGCTAATGCCCTAACTTTTGGTGGTTCCATTGTTCTCTACAACTAATTTATTTAATTTTTCTGTGTCGGTTCTGGTTCGTCTGCTCATATATCTTATCAAATGCAAATAAACTTTCCCTGTCGATCCCTTATGCACTTTTATAACCCTTTGAGAACTGTGTAATTTCTTTCACGCCAAAAGTAATTGTTGAATCCAGTCATAGTATGCAATCAATACTTTCCTTATTATGGCATTAATGTCAAATCCTTCACTAGATTATTCCTTTGATCTTCCCTTCTGTACCAATCCTTGACGATGCCTTCTATTTATGACTACGTGTCTCCAAGATGTTTCATCATTACTGTTTTTTAACTGTTGTTTTTGTGCTTTAATGCCCTTAACGTTCTCGTTCCACACTTGAATTTTACGCGCACTTAACTGCCTCTGTGTTGTTTTTGTCATCTGTGCGATACTCCCTTTTTCTGTGCGATATTTCTTCCTGTCTAATTTTGTATTTCTTCTTGTTTTTCCACTCTTTATTTGTTTTCTTCCTTTTTCTACTTTTAGTTTGTTTTCTTACTTTTTCTACTTTTTGTTTGTTTTTATGTATTTTACCTCCCTACTATAGTACATCTACTATGATATATGTGTTCTTGCATAGTTCATATTAATGCACAGATGGTCGATCGTCTCTATAGAGTTTCAACCGACTTCCATTCACCATGCCTCCCAGATATTTTTTCTTCAATATCTTCTCCATAGGTGTTGTAATCCGTGCATAGCCCTTAATGAACTTCCTGTAATATCTTGTATGGAATAGGCTTACTCTCAATTGTCTGACTGATATAGGTGGTTGTAAATCTAGAATCATTGTAATCTTGGCAGGATCCACTAATAATCCTTGTTTGCATACCACATGGTCTAACAAAATGCCAAAAGGCACACAAAAAATACATTTCTTCAAGTTTAGTGAAATATGACATTGTCTACACCTATCAAACATTATCCCGAGTACTTCTATCTGATATTTCAATAAACTAAACACAATCCAATCATCTAGGTATACTTCAAGGAACTTATGGATAAATTCCCTAAAAGTTGCAACAACAACTCTTGAAAAAATTGCAGGTTCATTCTTTAGTCCAAAGGGCATCACTGTGTACTGGTAATTTATCTAATGATACCCTGGGAATCCATCTGTGAAAGAATAGGCCTCCTTCCCTCCTACATTCTCTAGTACTTCGTTTGTAAAAGGTGTTGGAAATGGATCATGTAGACATGCATCATTCAACTTCCTTAGGTCTACACAAATCCCAATTCCTCATGTTTTATTATCTTGTACCACTATTGGACTTATCCATTCAGATTCCACCACTGGTTCAATAATCCCTGCTTCTAACATTTTGTCTATCTCTACCTTTAAATTCTCTTTATACTTTGGATTTAATCTGTAGGGTCTCTGTCACATTGGCTTAGCATCTAGTTTCAAAGGGATCTTCATCTCACCTAATTCACCAGTTATCCCCTTCATATATGAAAATGTAGTTGGGAATAGATCATGATACTCGCGTAGTAAATATGCAATCTTTTCCATCGTTTCATCATTCCAATAATTTCCTATCTACAAAAACTTTGGGCTTTCCTTTACCAATATTTACCTTCCATGTCTTTATTGGTTGTGTGTACAAAATAGATTCAAGCTCTGTCCCTTCTACTGCGTGTTCCCCCTCAGTTTCAGGTACATTTAGATTCCTTGGATCTTCCTTGTCCTTCTCTTCCGTAGAAACATTGTAACATTCCAGTAATTCATGGACATTCATAGAATCTCTGTGCGCACTGCACACATATACCACCTCTATCAACCCTTCTTCTAAAAATATCTTATTTCTAATGGCCTGCAACATTGCATATAGTAATGGATATTCATGTTCAAAAGTAAATATTACCTTAAACCTTTGAATCAACTCATCCCAGTTTGTTGTTTCTCTTCCCATTTCTATCTTCGTGTACCAATTCTTCGGAATTGTATCCAGTGTATGTATAAACCCGTGCGTCCATTCCTTCTTTTATATTGATCCCCATATGTTTATGCACTGCCCAATATGATTTGTTGAGTCACTTATCCCTGTATACTTATGCACAATATTCCCCAACTTGGTACCAAATCTCACTTGCATTAGTCTTCTACACTGCAAATAGTCTTCCATTCCCTCTTTGTGTGCAACCCACCATCTAGCTGAAGTGGCCTTTAAGACAACATCTAGCGCCAATAGTCTTTGTTGTTCAGGTACTTGCAACTCAAACGAATTTACAAACGAGCTTATATCAGTTAATTCATTATACTTGGGTGGATCACATAACTTCCTTCCAATCTAGTGCAATGATCGAGCTATGCGTGCACATCATTTAGTTGATACTTCATGCATCCTCTATTGCTAATGTTCCAGACCTTCCTTCGAATTTGACATGCACGATCTAATGCTTATCCAAATGAGTACACCATTTGCAGTCGGGTTGACATAGTCATCCATCCTTATAGTCATGTTATACAAATTATCAATTTTGTTCCCTCTTGTTGGCTCTATATACCTCTTTCCTTTTGTCGGATCCAATGGTGTAGTAAAATTCAAGTCTCCTGCCTCAAGTTCCCAGCCAAAAGAAGAGCGTTGAGACTAAATTCCACCTCCTTTCACCTAGTTAATGGTATACTGTTTCGTCAGAATTTCTACGGCGTACTGATGCGGTGTCTTGAAAAGGACGAAGCAGAGAAAGTCTTGATTGAGTTGCATGCAGGAGAAGCTGGTGGTCACTTCAGTGGTGATACCACTACTCACAAGGTTTTAAGAGCCGGTTACTACTAGCCCACGCTTTTTAGGGACGCCCATGCCTTGTGCTGTAAATGTATCATTTGTCAGAAAGCATCAGGGCGATTGCAAAAACCAGCCTTCCCCTTGCAACCCGTTTCAGTCGATTCTCCTTTCCAGCAATGGGGCCTTGATATCATTGGTCCTATTAAACCTCCATCCTCACAACAACACAAATATATTGTGACAACCACTGATTACTTTACTCGATGGTCTGAAGCCGCCACGCTAAGAACTGTTAATACAAGTCAGGTGATCACCTTTCTAAACTCGAATATCATCACTCGTTTTGGTATCCCTGATTGTCTAGTCTTTGATAATGCTTCATAATTTTCTTCTCTTGAGATGAGTGAGTTCACCTTAGAGAAGGGAATAAAGCTGAAGTATTCTGCTAGTTATTACCCCCAGGGTAACGGCCTAGCAGAATCAACAAACAAGAACTTGATCAAAATTATCAAGAGAACCGTGGCCGAAAATCGAAAGAACTGGCACAATGCACTGCTGAATGCTCTGTGGGATGATAGGGTAACACTCAAATCCACTATAGGTAATTCCCCCTTTTTTCTCGTTTATGGCAGAGAAGCCATTCTGCCACCTCACATTCTTCTTCCTTCGCTCCAATTGTCACAAAAAGTTCAAGAAGAAGATTGTCCCCATTTAGAAAGCCGTATTAACACTTTGATGAAGTTAGAATAAGTAAGAACCCAAGCTAAGCGTAAGTTTGATCAATATCAACAACTGATTAAAAGCTGGTTCGATTCTAGTTCTGCTTCTGATAGGAATTTTGAAGTAGGCGATCTCGTCTTAAAGTGGGACAAACCACACGAAGGGAAGGGTGAACACACCAAGTTTCAAAATTTGTGGCTTGGGCCATTTTTGATTGTTGAAAAGTTGGGTCCTAGTTCCTTTCGACTGCAGAATCTTGAAGCTTGACGCCTATCTGGTGAATGGCCAAGCCCTGAAAAGATACTTCGCTTGATTCCTACCCTTGTATATCATGTAAATATCTCCTTTTGTTTTTATTTTGCCTTTGTTTTCGTTTTTGGTTTTGATTTGATTGATCAGTTTTTATGTTTTTGAAACATATGCATGCCTGCGCACTGAGCCATTCAGACAGAGACCATAGGAAAATCTCTTCGCTGAAATAACTTCTGAAAGATTGTACGAACATCAATGATATTTTTCTAAAAATGATATTTATGTTGGAAAATTTTGTTGTTTGAAAGAAGTTACTAATTTCAATCTCTGAGTGAAGTTTGTCATGATCATCTTTATCTTTTTACGTTGTCCCTTTTCCGTAAAGGAATGACTCAAAAAAGGACGTCTCCCTGTCATAGTAAGTTGTTTTAGAAATAAAACATTTCTGGAGCTGAATAAAGGACAGTGTCAAAAAATTCTGATGAGGTCTAAAAAATATGATAAAATATCAATATTTTTCTGCGTCACCCCGCTCAGCTATTCATAAAAGAAAAAAAAAATAAAAATATTAATAAGAGCTGTGGGAAGTGTTTGTAAACCCACCGGGATACTGAACAGGTCCGTTGGCAGCGGGTAAATGCAAGCATGGCGCCAAGACAACTTCGCTGGGGTACTGAACAGGCCCGCTGGCAGCGAAGCAATGTCGAGTACACAAAAATCTGTAAAAAATTATAAGAAACCTCTTTAAAAAGTCCTTTACTCTGATCTAGAACTTCTTGACAGGATACGGATGTCCGAGTGGGTTAAATGGAAACCCTGTCGAGGCTATGGATGCCTACTGGCAGCAGTGGCCATGCCAACAGTATTGAAGATTTTATCATTAAAAATCATGACCTGCTGATCTTAAGACTGTTATTAGTATGCGTCTTTTAAAACATCGCTGGAAAAGATGGTAAATGATGATGTTTGTATGATTTTCTGGTTGTTGTTTTTGAGTTGAATTTTTCTTTGCTGTCCTAATCTGAATTTGTTTCTTTCAACAGAGATAACTGCTTCTCCCAGTGTGTCGCCATTGTTGGCAGCCAATTCAATTTTTTCAAATTTCCCTAAAAGCTGCCTACACCTATGTCTCTTGAACTTCAAATTTGTGTCACATTTTGCAAAGAGACGATGTTTTCATTTCAAGCGACAATTGCAAATTGGTTTCAATTTAGTTTTCACGACTGAAAGTGTGAAAACTCCTCCATCGTTATTTGAATTGTCATGATCTTCTCATTGATATGTTGGTTAGTACTTACCTTTGGTTTGTTATCAAGTGGCTGGAATGATTTTTCAAACCATGATCATTTACCTACCCTTACTTTGATTGCGCAATTTGATTTTTATTTGATTGATAAGGCATTGAGCATGATTGTTGAATTATACTTGATTATATAAGGGTCATGGTGGATTAAAGGTTTTTTATATGATGTGATCCTTACTCTTGACTTATCGATTTTATCTATTTTCACCATGTTTTAAAAACTTTTGATCAAAACATTGGATTATGCAACAAGCGCATGGGTCACATATGAGTTTGATTCCATATTGAATGGCAATGTTTGATTATACACATGGCACGTTGGTGAAACATTTGGATTTTTCATTGGTTTGAACTATACACATGGTGCATTGATATAATTTATAGTTTGGTTTTACATGGATTAGTGGCATGTTGATATGGTTATCCACCGCTTAAATTTTCGGGTTGGCTGATTAATATGGTTTAAATGATATTATGATTGATGGAACAACACTGTACTGTGCCATTACTATACTGCATGGTGGTGATAATCCCACCACCTTCGCACGCATACATTAATTCTTTCCCCTTTGAGCGCTTGCAGCTGTTAGCCATAACGATTTTTTCCCCTGTGTATTGTTATGTTCAACCCAAACCCTACCATGCGCCCACACCATGGCTCCGGTCGTAAGGATTGAACCCAATGGTAGCCAGGCATTGTTAATGTTCGATGGTGCTTACAGTGACCTTAAGGAATTCGGATGGATCCCATTCATACGAAAGTTTGATGGTTATAACCCTAGCGTGGCTCAGAAATTTGCATTAACCTTCGATGGCTGCCGAGCCAAGGTTGGGGATGTGCAATTGGAAATTGACGAGCAATTTCTCAGTTTAGCTACCGGTCTGCCTGCTGTCGGACAGAAATGGTCAAAAAATTGCAAAGTGGAAGATGTCCCATGGACATTATTCTTCCAGTCACGAAGGGTGAGTTCTTGTGACAAGGGTTTGCCCGCAAATATGCTAAAGCAATGCTGGCACGACTTGCTGATGGTAACCAAGCAGTTCATTACCTGCGAGGGCTGGTATGGTTTCGTTTTCTTGTATCACCTTCAGCTACTGATGGTTTTCATGGGGTATGAGCTTAATATGCCTTACTACTTGCATAGGAGTCTGTTTAAAATGTCTAAAAGGTACAAACGGAACCAGTCTGATAACAGTCTATTTCATTTTGGGTTAATTAAAATGCTTATGGTTTGTAAGTTGGGGTTACACCGAGACTGTTGAGAGGATTTTCTTAAACGCAATAATTTTGGTGACTCGAGCCCACCACAGGTTGACAAACCTGTGGTGAGCGAGTGCAAATCAGTACCCCCTGTGCCTTACAGTGCATTGTTACCTAAACCCCTACTCGATTCTCCTATTGACCTACCTGGTTTTGTGACCAAACATGTCGAAACTGCTGAACCCGTGGCTAAAAGGCCTAAAGCCAAACCCACAGCCAATTCTAAAGGCAAGAAGAATGCCCGGTTAATCTCTTGCATGGCAAGAAACAAACCAAAAGCACCTGTCAACGCTAACCCTATTATGGTGAGTGAAGACTTCGACTCAGAGATTGAATGTTACCTGGAAAGTGAGTTTCCCTATTCAGAAGGTCTGTGTGATAAACCCGCATACGATTTTGTGAAGAACCTACCACCTTGCCTGCAAAATGACCCTAATTATCCAGGCATCAAAATGCCTTGTGAAACCCCTGGTGACTCGTCGAAACCCCCTCCTGCTCTAGCCGAACAAGCTGCTCCACCATGTGATCAGTGTGGCTCATGGTTGGAAATGTATTACCTTGATGTGCCAATGCTACAGTCCAAAATTCATGCTCTGGAGGATCAAGTTGCAAGGCTCACCAGTCAAAAGGCGAAGATGCCATCCACTGATAAGAAACAACGAACAACAGGTTCGATTTTGTTTAAGAATGTGGAGTCGGCTACAACAGTCGTCAATTCAAAGTTGGCGTAGCTCGAACAACCTCACTGGTATGACTTTCACCTACTTATATGACATACTCATAAACTCTGTTTATATCGTGGATCTGCTTTGTCGCATAAGCATGCACTTTTGTATATAATTTTGTTTTGATAAATCAATTTTCATTATCGTTTAAGTTTTGAATGGATTTGGCTTTGATTCGAGTGATCGTGGATAGATTTGATTTGTTTTAATTTGGCTCTAATCGAATACTCTATTGATAATTGAAGTTGTTAACATATTTTCTAAACACAGGCTGTTTCTCGTATTTCAATTTTGAACACAGTCAATGGCTCGATTTGAATCGGTTACATTCTATGCGATATGGTTGGCAAATGGGTTAACGGTTTTAATTTTATATTCCATGTCTTTTGACCAATTCGAATAATATTCTGTTAATGCATAACCAGATTGCAAATGATTCGATTCACATATTGTTTGAATGTAATTATGTCCAGGATTACGATTTGTTTCTATAATTAACTCAGTGAAGATTTGTGTCGATTATTGCCCAGTTTATACTATGAATTCTTTTGATTCTATCACACTCCTGTGTGTTGACTGTGTGGTGATCAATCACGAAAATCATTGGGTCGATACTCATTGAGTATGATTTCATTTGATTACAATCGAAACAATTTACCTATCTTTGCACTCGGTCGAATGATATCAATCTATTGCTATGATTATAACGAGTCAATGATGGTTATAATTGCTATTTTGGTCATATATGTTAACTGTGTGATACTCAGCGAACGAAGTCTATGGAAAAGATTTGTGGATGCTATTATGCATGTTTCATTTTAACTATAATCGTAACAGTTTGGTATTTGATTAAAACAATGTGAATTTTATGCACAGCCGTAACCAATCGATTATGATTGTGTTCGATTACTACTATATCAATTTTGATTACATTGTATCTCATACGATACAATTTACTTGTAATTGCATTTGGATATGAAACAATGTGGTTATTATTTGACCCGATTCTATGGCAACTAAAAAACAAAGCATTCTTATCCTGTTTCGATTGCATCCTTTTCAATTTGGTTTGATTTGAATAATAAATTTTCTTGAACCATTAGTAATTCAATTTTTATGTTCATTAAAGGAAAATTGAATTAGATTGTTTTAAAAAGATTTCATTTGATTTCTATCTGGTCCTGTATGCTATTTTAGACTAGCTACAGAATCAGATGATTCTGTAGCTAAGTCTGTAGGATCAAATTTTTATTATTTTGTTCTTGAAATATCTTTCTAATTTTATATTTGTGTTCTATTGCAGGTAAATTCGAAATTGCAGTTGAGTTGTGAGCAGTTAGGGGATATTTCAAAGATTTCTCTTACATTTTGATTTCTTAGTTTAGTTGATTTTGGGATTTTTCCCAGATTATGTAAAACATTTTGATATTATCCACAGGGAGGTTTTACCCTGTGGAGAGACCTATATATACTTATGATTTTTGCAATAATGTTCATCCTCATTCGTGGGAGAACAAGGATATGGAATTCTAATACAGACTGAAGCAGAATTTGGTGTTTTGTCACAGCTTTAGCTTCTCAATACATCAATATTTTGTTTCATGTTGTGTATATCAATTTGTATATGGTTTATGACTACTTTAGCTATCTAAATCAATTGCAAATGATATAATTTTAATTTCTGTAATCCATATCTGGTTTCTTCCAAGTGTATAAAGATATAACAATTGTCTAATTCAGTTTGTGAATGACAGGTTTATCTTCTTCATGAATTGAATCGTTTAATATAAGTTTCTTGCATAACATGTTTCCCTTATTGCGGAGATTTATAATCATAAGATTGTTATGATCTTGTATGTCTTGTTTGTCCTGTAAATAAATCAAAGAAGCAGCGCAGCTAATCGTTTACAAAAAGGTTTGGGATTAACCGGTGCGAGTTTACTTCCTCCGACCAGCTTCGAAGTCATCTTACGCAGGATAAACTAGGAGCGCTTCCAGGTTAGCTAGTCTGTTGTTTGTTGTTTTTATTAGTTTATTTTAGATATAAGTTTAGTTAGATTTATAGAATTAATATATTAGATCGTTTAATTTCAGTAGTTTTACTTCTTCATAAAATATAAAAAATCAAAAAGACATTCCTGGCTGTCTTAGGGCAGCAAACACATGAGTTTTGCAGGTTTTAATTAAATCTGTAGGCTGTCTATAGTGTACATTTGTGAATAGGTAATATTGTAGCTGGTAATTAGATGGTTGATTTGAGTTATTATAATAGTAATTAGTATATTGTGTATAATAGTTAGAATAGTTTATATTTAGTTTTAGTTTAATTTAGCAGTTTGTTTTAGTTAGATTAGTGTATTAGTTAGTTTTTAGTTAATTTGTTTTATTAGTTAGTTTAGTTTCCTTTAGTTATTTTTAGTTAGTTTTATTTGTTTCAGATAGACTAGTTAGTTTAGGTTAGTTTTCTCTTTGGTTCTCTTAGGAAACCTTAGAGCGGCCAACGGAGCCGTTAAACCCGTCAGGGTGGTTCATTCCAAACGACTTGGGTTATTTAGACAACCCCGGACCGGTTCCACTCTCTCAATTGATGGACGGACAATTTCGCCCATCAATAAGTCTTTCAATATTTTAATAGTTATTAGAAATGCTCTTTGGTTTCTGTGAACTTTTATATCTATATGATCTTTGATTTATCTCAGTTTAGCTATTAGAGGGTCATGGAATATGAGTCTAGAGGAGAGTCAGGAGTAGGAGTAACTGAAACACCTAAGTCCTGTCAATCATTTTAATTTTTCTTAACGGGAATTTCACGTTCCTCTATGTGGGAGAAGAGATTTTCCCTTCCGACTAACCACCCATTTGACTAAGGGATCATGCCCGTGTCCTTAACCCACTTTTTTCAAAATGTTTTTCATGTATCCCATAAGATTTTCGAAGAAACCCATGTGACCAGGGTCTGGGAACCCTGCACTAGTCCAAAAGGGGCTAGCTCTTTCGACTTCGGGACTTATGGTTCCACAACCCCTGAAAATAGTTGAATACTGAATTTGTGAATCAACAAAGGCCATCAATCTAGGGATCCAATGTAGATCCCTCTCAGCCATTAGATTAGACTTAGGAGGGGAAGCATTAAGTGCTTCGAAGAAGTCCTACTCCAGAAGAATAGGAGTGTTCTACCACTGAAAACTCCTGAATCCTGAAGTCGCGGAGTAAATCGGGCCCATTGAAACTGGAGGGACACGTGTCCAAAAATCAACGATTATTTGAGAATACAGGTATTTGGTGATATAGGGATGCACAATTTTCCTTGGAGCTCTGTAAGCCAGAGTAAATCCTAGCCATAGATGCTAGGTACTCGTGCCAAGCGATCCGACCTGGTCTGGAAGGAAAGCCGAGAGATACATGCCAAACTCCCAAATGTCAAACTACCAAAGTGATGATGACCATTGGATGAATGGGTATGTGGCAAGAAATCCCGTGGTCCAGAGACTTTGTACTCCGGATAAATTTGGCCAAGGGTTTTCAAGGTGTGAAAACCGTCGAATTCGCAAATGCCGAAATAAATCTCGGCTGTTGATAGGAAGAGGAAGCATGGGGCTAGATTGAAGAGTCTAGAGACTTGGATCTTAGAGGGATTTTCTTCAAGAGTTTGCGGTAAGTTTTGTATCCTAGAGCCGTAGATCTATGGATCTACGTGGAATCTTATTGACCGTTAGATCGAAGGGCTGAGCAATTATCATTCTAAGATGATGTGGCTTGATGACGTCATCCAATGTGATGTGGACCCGCATTACACGTGCCACGTGTCACCCATTTTTGGTTGATTCACAACATCCTTATGTCGATTAAAGCAGGACATGTGTCACCCCTTGACCCTTACCGCATGTCATCTATTGGGTCATGCCCACTTGGCCAACAAGGTTGGTGATGTGTCTGGAACTCCGAGAGTCTGGATAGTTTTGGGGGTTCAGAAGTTTCAAACGTAGTATGATAAATAAATATTTGACGAGAATTGCCGATCGTCGATGACCGAAAGTCCAATGACAATAACCGATTTCCAAAATGCCAAAAACGTAGTATGAATATCATCGATTTTTGATAGCCAAATGCTGAAGAGGGGACGCTCAACGTAAATCTATGAACACTGAATGCCAAAGTTTTAAGGGCACGTGGAAATATGATAGGACTTTGGGGATTAGGAAATAGGAATGTTTGGCGCCGAATGCTGAAGACCCCAATTAACAAGCACCAGGTACTTTAGGAGGCCATAACTTGCAGACCATAGATTGGATTTTAGTGTGACAACGACCATTGGAAATATTGTGGCGAGATGAATCCTATGGAGATATAGGAGTTAGGATTTGAGATAGTTAGGATGAACACAATTTTGATTCCCCATCCCTTTAAAGGGTATTTAGGGGTCAGATGTGTTACAATCCTTGCCAAAAATATAGCCAAGGTACTCTACTTCAGAAGCTCGAAAAATAAATTTATACTATTTGAGAAAGAGTTTGTGTTGAGAAAATAATTGTAATACTTGATCCAAAAGACCAAGATGGGATTTCCAAGTTTTACTATAGATGAGGACATCATCAAAGAAATCTAAGACAAAATGATAGAGGAAAGGATGGAGGACATGATTCATGAGACTTTGAAAAGTGGAAGGTGCATTACATAGGCTGAAGGGCATGGACAAGAACTCATAATGGCCCTCATGAGTTCAAAAGGAAGTTTTGGGAATATCGACCTCTTTCATACATATATGGTGGTAGACAGAACATAGATCAAGTTTGATAAAGTACCGAACGCCACTCAATTCATCCATAAGGTCATCAATGACAGGAATGAGGAATTTATCTTTGATGGTAATTTTATAGAGGGTGCACAAATTAGGACACATGTGCCATGTGGCTTGTTTCTTGAGTACCATAACTATAGGAGAAGAATAAGAGATAGTACTAGGATGGATAACACCCACCGCTAGAAGTTCTTGAACAATTTTCTCAATTTCATTTTTTTGAGAAAAGGGATGACGAAAAGGGAGAATATTGGGAGGAAGGACACCATGAACAAGAGGAATGAAATGATCATGTGCACCATGAGAAGGTGGAATTCCTTGTGGATTGTTAAAAATATATTTGTTGTTTGGATAATACAGATTGTAGGTTGGGATGAATAGTAGGTGAGAGGGTCTCGACTGCTTGAATGGAATGGAGTTGGAAAATAATGCTGGAATGACCTTTTTTGAGTATTTTTTTCCATTCGGTGGGAACTGATGATCTCATGGGAGCCTACTGTGATTCCTTAGGATTGATATTGTTGTCTATCCTATTGTAATTTCATGGTGAATTCCTTAAAATCCATGGTGATGTGTCCTAGTATGTGTAGCCATTCAACACCGAGCACAATGTCACAACCAACCATGTAAATAGAAAACATCTGAGATTTCAAGTGGTACTGACCAATTTGCAGGCCCACTTTTTCACAACGCCCCCCACATTTCATGGAAGCACCATTTGCAATCATGATTTGAAAATTGTTAACTACACAGATATAACACATGGTTTATTGAGCAATGCAACGATGAATAAAATTATGGGTGCTTCCACTGTCAACTAGCATAATGACTTTCCTATATGTATCCAATTGTTGGTACATGGGCAGACCTAGGGTTCATTTCTAACATCGCACCAACAAATCCTAACTATTGGCCCTTTCGGCAACACCTACAAAGAAGATGTAGTCTCACCCGAAGTAGATATAGGGGGTTGCAGGACAAAGGTGTATACAACCAGAGGGAATACAAAGTGGGTCAAAAAACTATAGTAACCCAGCAACTATATATCATTTACCAACTTAAACCTACTTCGCATAGTTATATCTCAAATCTAACACAATGATGCAACAACAGAATAATCAGAAGGAAAAGTACACAACATCAATCACACATAACACAAGGTATACATGGTTCACCCTCTCCCTAGGGCTACGTCCACATAACTTCATTTCTTGATATTATATGAAAACATACAGTTCTATCTACGCTCTTAGCTTGCAGATCTCTCTCTTCTTCTCTCTCTCTTTCTCTCCCCTCCCTATGCACCCAGCTGCAGGGTTGATCTTCGCACCCAGTTGAATATCTTACAATGCAAGAATTCTCTCATACACAACACTTCTCTCTCACACAACAACACTCCCTTAGTATCACAACAAAAGTCTATCCAATGAGGAACCTAGAATGAACCCATCCTAGGTCCTCTAGACCTTTATTTATACATTACAATAGCTCTCAGACAACCTTAGGTCAAAACCTAGGTGTCAAAACTCTAAATACCAAAACCCTAGGTGTTTAAAACCCTAGGTCCACTTGACCCATATTTTCAGGGCTTCACCAACCTATTTTTCCTTCTTTTCTGCGAGGTGCTCCAAAGCACTCCTTGACATCTTCTTCATCTTACTGAGTTGTCCATGATCCATCTTCCTTATTGATCTATTGTCCTCGATCTCCTCATTCAATGACTTGCTTTCTCTTACTTCGCTCCATCTTTTCTTCTTCTTTGGCCACTTCACCTCAATCTCAGTCAATGTGCCTTCCACGCAATTCACATTTCATCTTTTCTCTTCCTTTTTCTTCGCTTTCTTTATTAATCCATACCCGAGGCCCAATTGGCCCCCAAGACTCACCTATGACATGTCCCGAGGCACTGTAGATCTGAACCTTCCATTTCACTTCGAATTTAGATTGTGCATCTCAGATTGTTCTTTCTGATTTGTTCCTCCCCATGGTGTGTAGACTGTCTTTTCTGTGTCTGGTACCCAGTTTCAACTGCACCTGGTACCTAGACCCTTCTCCTTCTGCTTCTACCAAGAGACGCGAGGTAGCTGGTTGTTGTAGTACAATTTCAATATGCTCCCATTCACCAATCCTTCCTTCCATTCACCATTCAAAGTCTTCAACTATGCAACTCCTTCTTTAACATAGGCAACCACATATGGCCCCAACCAATGTGTTCTGAACTTCCCTGGATGTTTCAAGAACCTATTGTCATAAACCAATACCAGATATCCTTGCTTAAAGGCTTTCTTCTTGAGGCATCTGTCATGGTATGCCTTCTATCGTTCCTTCTGTACCTGCTGATGGAATCCTACAATAAATATGTCTTCCTCTAATTCTACCAACTACACAAGTCTATTTTGAACAATTCCAGTGTCATCCATATCTGTGAGTGCTGCAATTATCAAACTAGGAACTAAATATTCCATAGGCACAACCGCTTCTAAACCATAAACCAACTTAAATGGAGTCTGCATTTTCAGCTTCTTACAAATGGTTCTATAAGCCCATAACACTGCTGGTACTCTCAAATCCCAATCATCTTTGTTCACACTGCAAATCTTCGGCAGTGTTGTATCCAATCTTATTGAATGCTTCAATTGTACCATTCGCTTGAGGGTGGTATGGAGTGTTCTTTTGGTGATGAACTTCAAATTCCTGAGTCAAGGCTTCAATAGTATTATTAATAAAATGTGTACCTTGATCTCTCATTAGGATCTTTTGGCATCCAAACCTGGTTATGATATCATCAAATATGAATCGTGCAACTGTAGTTTCACTATAGTCCTTAACTACTCTTGCTTCTGCCCATCTGGTCAAGTATTCTGTTGCAGTGATTATGTATCGAGCTCCTGTGTGTTTTCCTGGTGGGTTGATAGTTCCCACAAATTCAATGGCCCATTTCTCAAATGCATGTAAGGTTAGATGGGGTGCTAAAGGAATATCGTCTCTTCTGGAGGGTTTCCTAACTCTTTGTCATACATCCCAGGCTTTGTAGTATTATTTAGCATCTCTGTGTAAAGTGGGCCACCAGAGGCCAACTCTAAGAACCTTATGCACTGTTGCTTTTCCTGTATAGTGTCCTCCTGCGATTCCTTCATGTGGTTATTCTAGAATCAGTGGTCTTTCTACCTCCTTAACACATCTCCTTAGGATCTCATCAGGTCCCATCTTATATAGCTGTCCAACTATAAGTCAAAAATCTACAGCATGAACTACCAGTTGTTTCTTCTAAATGGATGTATATTTGTGAGGTGCCATTCCTGTTGACAGGAACTGAAAAATCTTGGTGAAGTGATCATCAACCTTCCTGATGGCCAACAACTGTGCATCTAGGAATGTATCCTCCAAACTAGTAGGTTCCTTTCCATGTTCTAACCTGGACAAGTGGTCAAGTCCCTTGTTCATTCTCCCTGGCTTGAGAACAATTTCAAAATCATATTCCTAAAACAACATGAGCCATCTGCACATTATTACCCCCAACACTGTCTTGTTGATTAGGTATTTCAGTGTAGAGTGATCAATGAACATCTTAAAGTGTTCTCCCAACAAGTAGTGACGAAATTTCTACAGCGCATACACCATGGATAAACCTTCTCTTTCAGTGGTAGTGTAATTTATCTCAGTTGTTGAGAGATTCCTGCTAGCAAAGGATTACAGATGGTCAATATCTCCTGCTCCTGGTTGTGCTATCACTACTCCTAATGCAATAGATGATACATCGACATGCACATGAAATTCCTTACCCCAATATGGAAAATCCAGAATAGGCGTAGTAACCATTTTCTGTTTCAGTGTGTCGAAGCTCTGTTGGCATTATTTTGTCCATTGAAACTGACAATCTTTCTTCAAAATCTTCTCCATGGGTGTTGTTATCTCTGCAAATCCCTTAATGAACTTTATGTAGTATCCAGTATGTCCCAGCACAGTGTGCAACTGTTTAACCGAAGAAGAGGGAGGTATATCAACAATGATGGCGATCTTGGACAGATCTACCAACAACCCCTGCTTACACACAATATGGCCTAGCATCACTCCAAAGGGTGAAAAGAAGATGCACTTCTTAATTTTTATGGAAATATGACATTGCCCGCACTTATCCAACATTAGTATTAAACATTCAATATGATTTTGCAATAAACTAAAAACAATCCAATCATCAAAATATGCTCCGAGAAATTTATGTAGAAACTCCTTGAATTCTTCAGAGCCTGTTTGAAGACCCGCTCCTGTTGTAGAAACTCCTAACAACCACCACCCTGTAAAATATGGCTGGTGCATTTTTCAATCCAAAAGGCAGCATGGTGTATTGGTAGGATCCCCATTCTGTTGCAACTGTGGTCTTGTGGTGGTCTTCTTTGGCAATCCTGATATGGTGGTAACCTAAAAATCCATCTGTGAAGGAGTAAACTTCCTGTCCTCCCACATTATTTAACACTTCATCAGTAAATGATGTAGGGAATGGATCATGTAAGCATGCATCATTTAGTTTCCTCAAGTATACGCAAATTCTGATCTCTCTTGACTTCTTGTCTTGGACCACCATAGGGATGATCCATTCTGATTCTTCAACAGGTTCTATGATTCTTGCTTCCATCATTCTGTCTAATTCAATATTGACTTTCTGCTTATATTTTGGATTCAGTCTGTAGGGTCTCTGTTTGACCGGCCTTGCATCTGGTTTCAAGGGAATCTTCATTTCTCCCATGGGCTCTTTAATGCCCTTCATGTCAGTGAACTTGGTTGGAAACAAGTCTTGATATTCATGCAATAATTCTGTGATCTTATCAATAGTGGCATCATCCTAGTAATCTCCAACGTTTGTGAGCTTAGGTTCTTTCTCTGTCCCAATATTGACTTTATTGATTTTAATTGGTTGTCCAATAAAAGATAGTTCAACGCCTAGTCCTTCTATTTATGTGATGTTCACATTCCTAGGATCATCGTCTTCATCAACATTGATATTGTAATAACCTTGCAATTCCTGAAGAGGTGCAGTCCATTCATCCTCTTCTTGCTCAATAGGGAGGTTAGGTGCCTCCTAAAATACTTTCTATCTGACAACCTGTAAATCTTGATATACCATAGGGTACTGACTTTCAAATAAAAATGTAGCTCCAAAGTTCTGAGTCATACCATGCCAATCTGTAGTGGTGAGGCGTAGTTATGCTTGAAGATACCAGTTGATAGGGGTTGTGTCCAAAGTGTTAATGAATCTATGCACCCACTACTCTTGAAGAATGCTGCTCTAGGCTTCCTCACAACTTCGCACATGTTCCTTTAGACAACTCTGACCTTTGTACCAAAATTCACACCCTTCTCCCTGATTTGAAAAGAGCACTGTCATCAAAGTGTGACATTGCACCTAGTCTGCGATGCTATTCTTGTGCGACCCCCACAATCTCGTTGACATTGATTTCAAGGCCTCATCCAATGCCAACAGTCTTTGTTGTAATGGTACAATTTCTTCAAATCCCATTAATAATGTTTCTAAATGATTTAAACCATCAAATGTGGGAAAATTAGTGATTTATGTGCCGATCCATCGAACCTCCTTGGTCAATCTAGCACATCTCCGCGTAGAAAATTCATACATTTTGTTCTGCCAGTTCTCTAGTGCTTCTTCTGAATCTGATGAACATGCATTGTCACTTTGCCAACTTAAATTACCATCTGCTGTAGGATTAATGTAATCCTGTGGTCTTGCTGTCAATTTGTAAATATTTTCTAGCTCATATGCACGGTCTTCTTCTCTGATAGGCTCTGTGTATCGATGACCTTCATCAGGATACAGAGGTGAAATGACCCTAAGGATATCACCTTCAAATGTCATTATTCTTTTATTTAAGTCAACCACAATAGAATTATTGAAAGCCTAATCAATTCCTAACAACGCAGGATAAGGAAAACTTTCATCAACTATCTCAATTACTTCAAAGTCTACAAACGTTCTTACCCCGTCGATGTCCACAGGGACATGCTCCAGCCTTCTGAAGGGGCTTACTGCCTGCTAATTAGCCATCCTAAGTCTAATAGGGGAATAAATCAACTTAGGTTTTCCCATCAGTTCCCAGGTTTGCTTTGTCATAACATTGACTTCTGACCCTAAGTCGAGGTCCACATAATCCATATCATAATCTCCAATCTGGGAATTAAGGTGTAGTTCCTTATTTTTCCTTCTCTTTTTGGATACTTGATGTACTTCTCTATTAAGTAAGGGATCTACCTTCCCTAGCTCATACTGTCTAATCAAATTTTGTAGTTCTTGTATATCTTTTTCATCCTTTATCAAATTAATGCAAGTGAATAATAATTCCATAAACTTGCTTACCTCTTTTCCTTCTATGGGAGAAGTATACTGATCAAATGCCAAAGGCATTCCACATTCTCTTACTTCAGGTTGTGTCTTTGATGAAGAAGTCTGATCTCTTCCAAATTATTTTCTTGCCTCTTCAAATGTTTGTTTCTCTTTCCTTAGATCAAACTCTTGTGTCTTTTCTACAGCTCTTCTGACCCTTGATTCCTCCGTGGTCTTCCCTGGGGTCACTCTGTCTTCGCATGTGGCAGTGCCTCCTATAGTGATAAAAATGACTCTAGGATCCACTCCTTGAGGTTATGCTGAGATTAATTGTACTTGGTGGTTTCCTCCTCATCTCTCTTGAAGCTTAGCTAAGAGCGCGGGGCAATATTCTATGACATGTTTAAATGAGTTGTAGTAACTGCAAGTGGTACAAGGGTTCTGACAGTCCCTTGTCAAGTGTCCTGGTTGTGCACAGTTATAAAAAATGATCTAACCTCGACCTCGACCCATGCCTCCTCCTCGTCCTCTTCCTCTGAATCCACCATGAGGGTTGGAGTTTCCTCTTCCTGGGGAATTAAACTGCGTAGTATTTCCCTCTTGCTGTATATCTCCTTGAATCCTATATGTATCCCTTGACCTTTCATGCAAGAGATCATAAGCCCTACAATATTTCTCATCATTCCCCACAGACTTATAGAATGTGCTGTAAATATTTGTAGGTGTCTGAACATATTTTTTCATGTAATAACATTCTCCAGGGTGATGTCTATTTCTACATACCTCACACCAAGGTAGAGTAACCTGCTTCAAAGGGCTCAGGGCTCCAGAGGCCAAGCATTCATGAAATAGGGCATAGTGATCCTTATTGTGGCCTTATGACTTGCATCTGATACACCATATGTCTTCTCTTTTCTCTTTGCCCTTGTGTTTCTTCATATCTTCGACCTGTAGAGATAATCTAGTTAGCTGACTCAAAATTTGACTCATAGCTGAGCTGGATTCTGACATAGGGGATGATTCTAGTTTCATGGTGATCTCCAATACCTCAGCCTACAAAGAAACCTTCTGTTGCATCAGAGGGACTCTAATGTGTGGTAGGAGGGAAGAAATGAACCATTCCTTGTTCTGCTCATCCAGGATCTGAAAACTCAACCGACCTGTTAAGGTATTAAACCTCTGATCAAACTCCCAAACAGTTTCAGCTTCTTTCTACTTGTTTATTTCATCTCTGTAATGCATTGTGATTCTAACTTAGGTTTCTTGAATTCGGAAATCAATGCAGTCTTAATGACATTCAACGGTTTCGGCTATGCAACTCCTTGGACAAATTTCATATACCAGCTCAGTGCGCAGTCTCTTAGAGTAGTACTAAAATGAGCTCTCTTAATAGTTTTGTTAGTGACATTCTTAATACTCCACACAACTTCACATAAGAACCAATGTTGATCAGAATCTTCAGATCCATCTCCCCTAAAGGTGGGTAACCTCATCTCATCTGCCATAGATCTTCCTAGGTTTCCCGATTGAGTATGTACTAAACTGCTTGTAACAGTTCTCTAAGTGATCTGATAACTCTGATTACTCTGGTTACTTAATGCTGCTAAAACAACAGGAGGAGTAATAATACTTACTTCAACAGTCGATGCAGTTCCTGAAGTTTCTGATTCTTCTTGGCGAGGTTCTTTAGTCTTCTCTTCCTCTAGCCCAACAAATCCCGAATGTTCCTCATTCACCAAATCTTCTTCTTCTCCACTGTATAACCATTTATCTTGTGATATTGTCTCATCTCTCTTCTCAAACAAGTTCACCAAAGGAACCTCTCTGAAGGTTCTCCCACTGCGCGTATGTCCAACTTCTGTGTTGCTGTTGCTGTCTGAGTTCTTGAACATTATCTTTTCAATATGACCAACTACTGTATCTTCAATATGTTCTTCTTATGCAATAGAATCTTGATCTTCAACTTCAAACAGTGTACAAATTTTCCTCTTGGCCCCTTAAAGAAATATCTCTCTACTTGGCTATATGACTCTACTCTGTCAATAGAAAACTTGGTGATGTACCCTCCAATGGTGATATCAAACCAATGATCTACTGCTCTTGACATGAAATTATCAAATCTCTTGACCTTCTTGATCAACGCCGACATCCAAACCATAGATGGTCTAGATATGACCTCAAACTATGTATCTGCTAATCTGCCTAACCACTCGTATAGTTTATGATGAATTCCTCCAAAGAAAATCTCATGTATATCGGTAAAGATATACTTTTCCAACCAATCTTCTGTGCTAAGATTAGGGTTCTTGTTCTGGGCTTCCATGAAGTCCTTTTATTGTTCTTCTATCCACTTTTGAATCTCCGTCTTCGATGGGAACAAACTTTACATTCCCTGAAGAAGATCCCGGTCCCAGCAACAGAACCATTTGTTGGTACAGGGGCAGACCCATGGTTTAGTTCTAACAGTGCACCAACAAGCCCTAACTACTAGCCCTTTTGACAACACCTGTGAAGCAGATGAAGTCTCACCTGAAGTAGATATATGGGGTTGCAGGACACATGTATCTACAACCAGAGGTAATACAAAGTGGGTCGGAAAACAATAGCATCCCAACAACTAGATATCATTTACCAACTTAAACCTACTTCACATAGTTATATCTCATATCTAACACAATGATGAAACAACAGAATAATTAGAAGGCAAAGAACACAACATCAATCACACATAACACCAGGTATACATGGTTCACCCTCTCCCTAGGGCTACATCCAAAGTACTACGCTTCTTCATATTATATGAAAATATACAGTTCTATCTGCACTCTTAGCTTGCAGATCTCTCTCTTCTGCTCTCTCTGTTTCTCTCCCCTCCCTGCACACCTAGCTACAAGGTTGATCTTTGCACCCAACTGAATATCTTACAATGAGAGAATGATCTCATACACAACACTTTTCTCTCACACAACAACACTCCCTCAGTATCACAACACAACTCTATCCAATGACGAACCCAGAACAAACCCATCATAGGTCCTCTAGACCTTTATTTATACATTACAATAGCTCTCGAACAGCCTTAGGTTGAAACCTAGGTGTAAAAACCCTAAATACCAAAACCCTATGTGTCTAAAACCTTAGGTCCACTTGAACCATATTTTCAGGGCTTCACCAGCCTATCTTTCCTTCTTTTCTGCTAGGTGCTCCAAATCACTCATTGACATCTTCTTTCGCTTGATGAGTTTTCCACGATCCATATTCCTTACTGATCTATCGTCCTCGATCTCCTCATTCGACGACTTGCTTTCTCTTACTTCACTCTATATTTTCTTCTTCTTTGGCCACTTCGCCCCAATCTCAGTCAATGTGCCTTCCGTGTAGTTCACATTTCGTCTTTTCTCTTCCTTTTTCTTCGCTTTCTTTATTAATCCATACCTAAGGCCCAACACCAATTAAATTAATGATTTGGGAAGAAGAAAGAGTAGACAGGGCATTCAATGAGATAAGTAGTTCAATTTCTTGTGGATCAGAGGTGGGGTATGATCATCTATTGGAGGTAGATATTGAGAATGGAAAACATTGACATCCTCTACAGAAACAACCTTATCATTGACCATAAAAATATTTTGTTCCTTACACTTGTGCCCCATAAAATATTTTTCATGATGGTTATAGAAAAGACCCTTAAGTTGGCATTCAATCATTTTTTCCCTGGTTGATTTGTGGGTATTGAGAGGAGTGGAAGGAGGGGTTGTATTTGTGGGTCGAGCACAAAGAAAAAATGATGGTTTTTTATTTTGGGAAGATATTATCTATTTTGATTCCTTGGTGCATTGAATAACTTCAATCCAAGTTTGGAGGTGAACCATTAGGACATGGGTTCATATGTCATCCTTTAGGCCACTAATAAAGCATTCCCCGAAGAAGGTGTCAAACATGTCATTCGTTTAGAAATCCAATTGCTGAAAAGTGACAATATATTCTTCCACTGTAACAGACTATTTCATCTTGATCAAGCAACCCAAATGGTGCGTGTTGGTGTCAAATCATACATAAAGATATGTAATAAGAGAGATCCAATAAATATATCCTTTGCGTGATTTTTTATGCCATTTCTACCATTCAAGATCCAAATAAAGTACACTAAAATGAAGTTTGTCTAAATCATAAGTAATGCCACATGAGGAGAAATAATGTTCCATTTGAGTGACCCAGTCTATGGGATCCGATCCATCAAATTTATTCACGTCAACTTTGGGAAGACGAATTTCATGATGAGAAGGGTTGGAATGAAAGGGATTGGAATGGGAGGAATCAATTCCTTCTAGGTGGGAAGGTTGTTCAGAGGAGGTAGGGCCCCTAAATTGACTCATCCATTTGTGCATCTATTTAGAAAATGATTGAAGGTTAATTTTCACATGTTCATAGAGGGAGTCATTATGGAATTGATGGTGGAATTGAGGGTATTAATATTTTCATTGAGCTGTTTAATTTTAGTTTGGTTCTGGGTGATATCAGTGGACAAGGCATTGACGCAGTTTTCAACTTCTTGCTTGTGGGTTTGGGTCATGGTGGAGGGAAGCAACAATAATTGGGTAGGTGGGTCCACATAGAAAGGGGATATGGGTGAGGGGTACCATTGCAATAAATGTAAATAGAGAAATCCAATGGGATAGGTCCCAAACAAGGGTTCCATAGAGGGTGGGCGGGTCCATAGAACAAAAGGATCAGAAGTGATAGATACCACTATGATTAGGAAAAACAAAAGAATATGGTGGGATAGGTCCCAAATAAGGGTTCCAATGGGACCACTATACTCTTTTTTTTCTTACTCTTGTGGAGTTATACTCTGGTTTGAAAAAAATAATGCAATGACAAAATGCCCAAATTTTTAGTAGTTAAAATTATGTAGGAATTTCACAACCTGGATGTAGGAGGTAGGGTTGTGTTGTAAAACTTCCCCTATGTGTCTTTTTTGTTCTGTTTTGACAGAAAGGGTTATGGTTTTGAGGGTTCCTGCAGACATGGGCTTACCTTATGCTATGGTTCTTTGATATACCCACAGGGTCTAATAATAGTAATCGACCCAATATCTAAGGTCACCAACTAAGGAGGATCAACCGTACCCTTAGTCGTACTACTTGATTACCAAGGTACATGAGAGTAATCTTCCTCACTGTTGTTCTCAGTGACACTATAGTAGCAACATGACCGATAAGATGATATATAGCTAGTTTCAAGAGACCTATGATACTCCCTATATACCCTAGGGTACATGGGAGTGAATGGTCATGTACATGTACTATCTAATGCAGTACTACTCGAAGGGGTACCAACATGGGTTACAAAGGTTTCCAACAAGGTGAAATAATGTGTTTCAAGTAACTTGTGAAACCAACTGTATTTCCTACGTGTATTTTTCCCCAACCATAGTTTTACCCACTGAACAACATATCACTGTGTTTTAAAGACATCAACAATACACGTCTCTAGCTTGAAAAAACAATTGTCTAAAATTATGCAGAGGAAAGTTCTCTAGTACCACTTGTAAGGTACCAGAGGTATTATGCAGAGCATAAACAAAATCATTATCATGAATATTAGAAAAAAGAGAAAAATATAAAGAACAATGACACCATAAATGATAAATTTATTTATAGAAAGACAAGTTCACTTGCCTCTTCGAGGGGGAAACATCAAGCAGAACATAGCTCAATTACAAAATAATTCTCAAGAAAAAATTCTTCCATGCTTCTATTTTCTTTTGGGGAAAAATCCCCTACAGTAGTGGGATCACTGCAGCATACCAATGATGGTACAAGAAGAAAATTACACAAAGAATACTAAGAAAAGATATTATAACCTAATTCCAAAGAAATAAATAACTATTGAGAACAAGGGAAGGGTTAACTCACCAAGAGTCCTACCCATGTTATCATTCTCGATTGTCAGAATCCCCTCGTTCTTTTACAATAGTTCTTATGCAACCTATAGGAATAAAAAATAGGAAAACCTACACAAAAAGGTAGTTATACTAATAACTATTTGTTAGTTCTATGAAAAATAATAGAATAATCAAAACAATTAGTAGTCTATGAAGCATATATGAAAGAATTACAAATTTAAACAATACCAATACAATACACTATTGAGCATAGTTGTCATTTATGTCAAACTCAGTGGAGTTTGCAGAAACAACACAATTGATCTCTGTGTAGTATCATGAGGAGAAATAGATGATATGTATAGTTCTCATTGATGTCAAACTCAATGGAGTTTGCAGAAACAATGCAGTTGATGTGTGTGTAGTATCATGAGAATATGTTAGATGATATGTGCATGGTATTGTGTGTATGTAGTAAGAAATGTGTCGTAGTAAGAAAGGTGTTGGACATCGCAGAAAGAAGGTCAGAAGTTGGTTGCAAGTGCACATTAGTGCAAAAATATGACAATGGATAATGTGATAGTGGAAAGTGAGATGACATGACAGTGTGAAAGTGCGACGGTGTGACAATGTGACAATGCAAACAGTGTGAAAGTGTGATGATGTGACAGTACGACAATGTGAAAATGTGACAGTGTGATAGTGGAAAGTGTGACGGTGTGACAGTGCAACAATGTGAAAGTGTGATGGTTTGATAGTGTGATACTGTGACAAGGTGACAGTGCGACTGTGCAACAATGTGACAGTAAGTAGTATGGACTTGAGCAGTATGAACTGTGTGGTATGGGATGTGCATTATGGACTACGCGGTATGAACTGTGACGAGACTATGACATAAATTTTTCTGTTTGACTTGGTCCATTTGATTTAGTCAAAGAATGTTCAATAATATAATTTTTTACACAATGCAACTGTCATATGTCCACATACTTTATTGTACTTGACATGATCTTCATTTGGTCAAAGGTTGTCCACATTGTAACCTCCATACTTTATTTAGAAAAATTGTAACTAATATGACTTTGATATATTTAAAGTTTGTCCACATTATAACTGTAACATGTCCACATACAGGAAGGTGGAGTTAGAAAAAATATTATAAATATGGATACGCTATGATTGTGCAGTGCACGGAAGTAAAGGGAAGAAAAATACTACAACTGTTCATAGGGACACAAATACAAATCCACAAGTCTACATTGAAAGGTTTTTTTTTTTTTTTTTTTGAAACTAGGGNTGGAAGGGTGGTGCTAGGGTGAGTTGTAGCTCACTCAGTATTGGTGTCCTCAATAGGTTGGTGCCTTCATAGTCACTGATTTGGTGCTCATTCCAGGGAGTTGGTGCTGGTAAAACTAAGGGGTTGGAGCCTCCTTTCAGTTGGAACTGATAAATATGAGGAGTGGATGCTTCATTCCAGTAGGTACTGGTAAAATAGTGAGTTGGTGCTCATGTAGAGAATTGGTGTTCTCATTATAAGGGTTGGTGCCTGCATTATTGAAGAAGAAGAAAAGATTTGTAGTTTTCTACTTTTATGGGTTTCCATGTAAAATCCTGGTGTACTATGTTCATTGTGATTATTTTCATTTATTCTTGTCAGTAAGTGTGCTAGTTTAATTTCTGCACTATTTTGATTTCTGCGCATTGTTTTTATTTCTTCTTGTTCTTATCATTAAGTCCACACTACTGATAACTTAAATGGTTATAAAAAAAGAAAAATATAGAAATTTAATACAATACTGATTCACCCCCACCTCTTAGTATTTTTGTGAGTTTCAACAATTGGTATCAGAGTCAGGTTCCTTCAGTAACATTCTAATAGATGGAAGGAATATCACACAGAAAATATGGCAAGTCAAGATGTTTTTCTTTCTTCAACCAGACCTCCTTTGTTCAATGGAACAAGTTTTTCTTTTTGGAAAATCAGAATGAAGACCTACTTGATGTATCTTGGTACAAAAATATGGAAGATCGTGGTAGATGGTTATAAAATCCCAACAACTCTATCAACTGATGAAGCTGGTAAGAAAAATTATTACAACAATGCTAGAGCTATGAATTCCATCCAAGGTGGACTTGCAGAAACAAAGTTTGTTAAAGTGATGCAGTTGGAATCCATAAAGGAAATATGGGACAAACTGGTAAACAATTATGAAGGTGACGAGAAAGTAAAATTGGCCAAAATTGAAGCCCTCAGAATAAAATTTGAAAGTCTAAGGATGAGTGAAGATGAGAATGTTGCAAGTTTCTTTCTCAGAGTAGATGAAACTATAAACACTATGAAAGGGTTAAGTGAAAAGTTTGAACAAGCTGTGGTAGTTTAGAAAGTTATGAGATCTCTTCCCTCAATATTTGATTCAAAATTATTTGCTATAGACGAAATGCATGAACTAGATAAACTCACTATGGATAGGCTACATGGAACACTGATTGCCTATGAGATGACAAATAAAAATGATCAGCTAGATCTAAAGGATGCAGTTTTCAAAGCATTAGTTAAATCATAAACATATCAAGACCATGATTCTTAGAACACTTTTTAGATGAAGAAGAAGCTAACTTTGTAAGAAAATAAAAGAGAGGCTCTGGGAAATACAAAGGTATGTTACCATTAAAATTTTTTCATTGTGGTAAAATTGGTCATTTTTCTTCTAAGTGTCTAGTCAAAAGAAATAACATCAATGAAAAGGAAAGAAAAGGAAAGGATAAACCCAGTGATTTAAAAAAATCTTTTAAAAGGAATAGTTTTTATTCAAAGGAGGATAGCAACAGTTCTGAAGAAGAAGATGAGCTTGATATAATTTTGGATGAAAAATTTCTCATGGCTTTGGAGCAACACATATCTAATCAAACATACACAAAAGAGTGTGAAGGTGTAGTAGACATGCAAGGAGAACTCATTAGTGCTCTAGAGGAAATTTCCCGACTTGTGAAAAATAACATACTAAGAAAAGAACAGTTACAGGTCTACAAAGAAAAAGACAATGAGGAAATAGTCATCTTAAAAATCTAGCTGGAAGAAGCTAAAAGAAAAGAAGAAGTGTTGATAAATCAAATAAAAGAAAAGGAGAATATATGTGACAAACTAGACGTTGAAATAGTTGTCTTAATAAAATATTTAGAGAAACCCAATATTCAAATAAAATTCATAAATGGATCTGAAACCCTAGATAACATCCTTAGAAATCAAAGGGCACCAGATCAAAAGACAGGGCTAGGATATAAAGAAAGTTTGAAAATTGTCAAAGGTGAATCAAGAACCAACAAGTCAACCGATGGAAAGGCTACAAGTTATGCAGATGTTTTCAAGGGAAACAATAGTCATCCAAACAATGAAAAATATGAAAAGAAGAGGCAGTTCGAACTAAGTCAGCCTTATTATGAAGCAAGAAAGAAACATGAGTATGAATATTACCAAGTTGGAAGAAAAATATAAATTCCCACAAGTAAGTTTTTTATTCCAAGGCATACAAATTTCTTTTATGGATATTGTTTCTCTTGTGGAAATTTTTGACATAAGGATGTAAGTTGTATACTTTTTTGATACTACAGAAATGTAAGAACAAGATTAGACAAATATCAAAAGGCTATGGTTCAAAATTGTTTCTCTCCTTTACTAAATGACATCAAGCGCCATATATGAAATAATTTTTGACACAAAGCAAGTGAATGCAAAAGCAAGTTGTTGCCTATCTTTAAGCAATAAAAAAAAAAGACTTTACCAAGGTTTGGAGGAAGAAAAATAATAATGAATAAAATTGTGGACTAGTTCTATATGCCAACATTCAAGAAAATAAATGGTACATTGACAGTGGCTGCTCCAAGCATATGACATGAGATTAAACTAAGTTTGAATTCTTAACTGAAGAAAAATGTGGTAATGTCACATTTGGAAACAATGCTCCAGCTAGAATTAGAGGAAAATGGACAGTTGTTTTAGATGAAGATAAAAAGGGGAAGAACAAAGCACATAATGTGTTGTATGTTGATGGTCTAAGACAAAACTTATTGACTATAATTTAAATATGTGACCAAGGACACAATGATATTTTTCATTCAAGAGGTTGTAAGGTAATGTATGCAAATACAAAGAAGATTGTGATAAAGGTGGTTAAAACTTAAGGGAATGTGTATGTTTTAGAAGGAGGAAAATAAAAAAGTTCCATTGGTAAGACTAATGAAATTTGTCTTTGGCACAAAATACTAGGTCATCTCAATTTTGATCAACTTGCTAATATCAGAAGGAAATATGTTGTAAGAGACATGCCTAAAATCTCCAAACTTGAGAATATTATATGCAAGTCATGTTAGTTTGGAAAATATTCAAGAGTTCAATTCAAGGCAAGAGAACACTCCACCACTCGACCTCTTGAGCTGATTCATATAGATATTTGTGGCCCTACTAGTACAAAATACCCTCGAGGTGAAATATATTTCATTTTGTTAATTGATGACTATACCAAAATGGCTTGGGTGGGATTGTTGAGGCATAAATTTGAGGCTTTTGAAAAAATTAAAATCTTCAAGGCTCAGGTAGAAAATGAAATGGACTTAAAAATCAAATGCCTAAGTTCATACAGAGGAGGATAATTCACATATGATGAATTCAATAGTTTCTATGAAAAACATGGGATCAAGAGACAATTTTCTATTGCCAGAACCCCTTGGCAGAATGGAGTAGTGGAAAGGATGAACATAATAGTTCAAGAAATGGCCAGAGCCATGCTTGATGAATTAGAGGTACCCCAAACCTTTTGTGGAGAGGCTTTTCAAACTGTTGTCAACGTCCTCAAAAAAGCACACACAATAGTAAACAATGATAAAACAGCCTATGAGTTGTGGAATGGCATGCCAACTTCAATAAATCACTTCAAAATATTTGGAAGAAAATGCTACATTAAAAGAAATGAATATAACTTAGGAAAGTTTGATTCCAGAGCAGATGAAGGTATCCTGTTGGGATACTCCTCCAAAAGTAAAGGATACAAATGCTACAACAAAAGGCTCCACAATATTTTTGAGAGTATAGATGTAAAGGTAAATGAAGGACCATTTCAACTAGTGAGACTCCGGTATCATGTTGACTCAGATGAAGAATCAGTGAACAGTGAACCAGAAAATGACAACATAAATGGGAATCAGGAAGCAAAGGATTCATAAGAATGGGAAAGAATGGAAACATCAAAACCAAAGACTCCATTAAGGTATGTTCAAAAACATCATCCAGAAAGTCAAATTCTTGGAGATAATGAGACAGGTGTACAAACTAGAAGAAAACTTATAGATACATATACCTATGAAAAATTTTCACTTTTGTCCATGATTGAACCCCAAAATGTTTTGCAAGCAAGCCAGGATGACCATTCAAAGTCGTGAATGAAGAACTAGAACAAATAGAGAAAAATCAGACATGGGATATTTTTCCAAGACCAAAGACAAGAATGTAATTGGAATTAAATGGGTATGCAGAAACAAGTTGAATGAAGACAAACATATAGTTAGAAGCAAGGCTAGATTGGTATGCAAAGGGTATGCTCAAGTTGAAGGAGTGGAATTTGAAGAAACATTTTCCCCTGTTGCATGAATTGAAGCCATAAGGATGTTTTTGTCTCTTTCATGCTATAAAAATTTCAAAGTTTATCAGATGGACATCAAATCAACATTTTTAAATGGTGATCTTCAGGAATAAGTGTATGCGGAGCAAGAAGAATGATTTTTGCTAACTAAAAAAAAGGATTATTTCTGTAGATTAAAGAAAGCTATGTATGGGATAAAACATGCTCCAAGAGATTGGTATTACAGATTAGATAGGTATTTTCACCAACAAGGATTCAAAAAGGGAGCTACTGATAGTAACTTATACATCAAGGATGAAGGTAATGATCTGTTAATTATTGTGGTATATGTTGATGACATTATTTTTGGTAGTAATATTGAATTGATGAGTAAGAAGTTTCCAACTATAATGAAACAAGAGTTTGAGCTTTCCATGATAGGATAACTCTCTTTCTTCCTTGGTTTCCAAATTCATCAATCCAAAAAATGAATTTTTATTTCCCAAAGTAAATATCTCAAGGAAATTTTGAAGAAGTTTGGAATGGAAAACTTCACACCAGTAAACACTCCTATGACTACCAGTTGCAAACTTAGCAATGATGACGATGCTTCAGAGGTATATCAAACCATGTATAGATCCATGATAGGTAGTCTACTTTATCTCAAATCTTCAAGACCTAACATCATGCAAGTTGTTTGTTTGGTAGGTAGGTTTTAGTCAAATACCAAGGATACTCATGTTCTTGCAGTCAAAAGAATATTTAGGAATTTGCAAGGCACTAGTGATTATGGACTGTGGTATCCAAAAACTATAGACTTTTTTCTCAGATCTTATACATATCCACATTGGGAAGGAAATATTGATGATAGAAAAAGAACCAATGGAGGTGCATTTTTCCTTGGTAGTTGTTTAGTATCTTGGCTCAGTAAGAAACAAACTTCTATTTCTCTCTCCACATCTGAAGCATAGTATATAGCTGCAACATCTTGATGAACACAAGTGTTATAGATAAATACCAATATTAAGGATATTCAAGTTCCCTGTGATCAACCTATTTCTATCATGTGCTACAACACAAGTGCTATAAATCTCTCCAAAAATCTTGTTCAACACTCTAAAACTAAACATATCCCCATCAAGTATCACTTTCTCAGAGAACAGGTTCAATATCAAGTGGTAAAATTAGAATATGTTCCTTCCAAAGAGAAGATTGCAGATATATTTACCAATCCATTACCTAGGGGCTCTTTTGAGTACCTCATAGAGAAGTTGGGAGTGCTTGAAATTCCGCATTCAAATGTATAAAACTTCACTACAGGTTTGAGGCTACCTAACCTCAGGGGGAGACACTCTCAAGATATGTGCATCTACTAGGGAAGTTACCTTTTCCATTGATGTCAAAGGTGGAGAATAATAGAGCTATGATGTGCTGCGAAAAAGAGGACCATACATCAAGGGGGAGAAACTCAATAGTATAGTTTCAAAAATAGAATTGCGATGAGCTACGAAAAAGAGGAGCATACAACAAGGGGGAGCATATCAACACTAGAGTTTCCATCAATGACAAAGGGAGATTTTGTTGAGCATAGTTGTCATTCATGTCAAACTCAGTGGAGTCTGCCGAAATAACACAGTTGATGTGTGTGCAATATCATGAGAAGATGTAGATTATATGTGTATTTTTCATTGATGCCAAACTCATTAGAGCCTGCAGAAACAACGCAGTTGATGTGTGCACAGTATCATGAGAAGACGTAGATGATAAGTGCATGGTATTATGTGTACACAATAAGAAAGGTGTTGGATGTTGCAGAAACAAGGTCATAAGTTGGTTGCAAGTAAACATCAGTGAAACAATATGACAATGGATAATGTGATAGTGTGACAAAGTGCGACAATGTGACAATGGATAGTGCAATGACATGACAGTGTGAAAGTGAAATGGTGTGACTGTGTGATAGTGCAACCACTATGAAAGTGCGATGGTGTGATATTGCGATAGTGAGATAGTGTGACAGTGGACAATGCAACGATGTGACATTGTGACAGTGTGAAAGTGTTACGGTGTGACAGTGTGACAGTGCAACAATGTGATAAAGTGACAATGTGACAGTAAGTAGTATGGAACTAATCAATATGGAACATAGTAGTATGGAATGAGTAGTATGAATTGCATGATATGGTTTACGCGTTATGGACTGCACGGTATGAATTGTGATGGGACTATGAAGAAATTTTTTCCATTTGACTTGGTCCATTTGATTTAGTCAAAGAATGATTGATAACATAATTTTTTCCACAATGTAACCGTCATATGTCTACATACATTATTGTAATTTACATGATCTTGATTTTTTCAAAGGTTTTCCACATTGTAACTGCCATACTTTATTTAGACAAATTATAACTAACAAGACTTTGATATATTTAAAGTTTTTCCACATTATAACTATAACATGTCCACATACAGGAAGGTGGAATTGAAAAAAATGTTATAAGTATGGATATTCTTTGATTTTGTAGTGCATGGAAGTAAAAGGAAGAAAAACAACAACTGTTCACAGGGATAGAAATATAAATCCGCAAGTCTGTATTGAAAGGTTTATTTATTTTTGTTTTGAAACTAGGGTGGAAGGGTGGTTCTAGGGTGAGTTGTATCTCACTGAGGATTAGTGTCCTCAATAGGTTGGTGCATGCATAGTCACTGAGTTGGTGCTCATTCCTGGGAGTTGGTGTTTCCTTCCAGTTGGTGTTGGTATAGCCAGGGAGTTGGAGCCTCATTTTAGTTGGAACTGATAAATCTTAGGAGTGGATGCTTCCTTCCAGTAGGTGTTGGTAAAAAATTGAGTTGGTGCACATGTAGAGAATTGGTGTTCTCATTGTAATGGGTTGGTTCCTGCATTATTGAAGAAGAATAAAATATTTGTGGTTTTCTCCCTTTATGGGTTTCCACGTAAAATCCCAGTGTACTATGTTCATTGTGATGATTTTCATTTATGCTTGTCAGTAAGTGTGTTGGTTTAAATTCTACACTATTTTGATTTTTGTGCATTATTTTGAGTTCTTCTTGTTCTTTTCATTAAGTCCGCACTACTGATAACTTAAATGGTTGGAAGAAAATAAAAATATAGAAATTTAATACAATACCGATTCACCCCCCCACTTAGTATTTCTGTGAGTTTCAACATACACTTTGAAGGAATTGGTTTCTTATTGAAAAGAAACATTTAGTTAGTTACAAATTATACCTGGCTGATGGGACGTTTCCCTGTCAAAAGATATCTCAAATTCCTCCACCTGACTCCTGTTATAATGGTTATTTTTTACTCTGAATTCAACAGGGAACCAAAGAGAATATCTGGGAGACTCTTGGTTAGATAGGTTGGTGAACAAAAGAAGGTCAGAAACAAGGGCTTCCAAGTCAAAAAAACAGTAGCAACATGGATATGTATGGGCTTACAGCCTCAACAGGTATAGCCAAACATGTTTTTTCTTTAAGTGTGCAAAGTATCATTACCTTTATCCTTGAGGAAAATGATCCTTTTATGTAGTCTCTAGTTGGTTAGAGACGGTTGAGTATGGGTAAAAGGAGTTAGGAAAATAACAAAACCTGTAACTCAAAATTTAATTATGCATAATTATATGTTTTCATAATTTATTAGCATGTATGTGACCGTCCCTTGATCAAACCATGTATACACATGTTGCATAAATGCTAGTGCATGCACATCCTCCAAAAAATTATTTTTAGAAGGACTCAAGGAGGTATGAGGAAGAGTTTTCTATAAGTAGGATATGGATTAGACCAATAAGAGAATCAATGCTTTAAAGGTGGGAATTGATGCTATAACACTACTGTTATTTATACCATTTCAATTCTCTAGAGAACATTCTAGAGGAAGATCCTTGTAGAAGCGAAACCTTGTATTGAGTCTTCTTACATTAGACATGTTCACATTATTACATAGGCCTTATTTAATAATTCTTGCCTTTATTACATAGAAAATACATTATTCTATCTACTTGAGGGGTTAGGGAGGTTAGGACCCTAACCATTCATTACCCCACGAAGCTTTGATTATATTGAATTATGCCTATGATTACGCCTTGTTTATTAGTATGGAATCTTTTATTAATTCCCCCCCCTAAAGTTCCTTCGCTATTTCAAGTTATTTCAGAAATGTATCACTTATTTTATCATCAATCCTTTTAGAGTTGGCAATAAGTACCCACAACACTTGTATTCTCACCAACCAAATAGTCTTTACTTTCTTTATTCTATGGTTTGAAGGAAAATCTTGTTGTTTTATATCAAAATAGTTTAAACTTGATACTCGTGACACAAAAGTGCTTAAATCATTTTTATAGAAGAATTCGTCATCTTCTAAATATTTTTGTAAATACTCCTCAAGAGGAGAAATCCAATGTGACATGTTCCTTATATTAGTGTTGACCTCCTATGCTTCTGAAATGATACTGAGTCACTTATTCATGTTCTCTGCAATGCACATTCTTATCTCACTTGACAAATTGGCAACCTTCCTTACTCGAGATGATGTGCTTGGTGTGTCCTGCAACACTAGATCTATAATCATGATAGCCAATGGTTCTACAAACAAAGGCCTAGGACTTAATGCATCCTCTAATTCACTTTTTCTTTTCTTCAATTTAATATTTTCCATCTCTTTCTATGAAATAGAATGAACTAGAGCATCTCCAATAGTAATGTGTAACTTGAGAAGTCCAAAAGTTCCGACTATAGAAACATCTACCTCTAAGTTCCACTTTTGGGTCATCTTTTTGTTTTTGAGATAGGCCTTTTCTATTTTCAACGTCACCTCCTCCTTATTGTATTTGGCATTATGTGGTGTCAAATATTGTTCTTCAAAAATAGTTGGTCCCTCTTGGGCCAACTCTTATACTAACTATTGAATTTCAATGATTTGTAATGCCACCCACTCGGGTACATTATTGTTATAAATTTCCATTTCAACAACATCTCCTGAATCTTCTGAATTTTAGGAACCTTTATTACTTGTATTTATTTTCCTCTTGGGATGTGAAACTACATGTGTTTTTTCAATACCAACTTGAGGCAGGCCATCATCATCATCTCCCCGAGCACATATTTCAATATTCTTTCCTTTTCTCATGTTAGGTTCTTTCCTCTTTTGAGCAGAGGAGGAACTCCTATGTGGAATGGGGGTAGTAGAAGATTGAGCATTAGTTCCACTGTTGCCTCTATGTTTTTTCTTTCTCTATTCTTTTTCGATTCTTGTCCTTTTATCCTTAGTATTTGAACTGATTTCTATGACTAAGTCTTCATTACATATATTCTTCTCTTTCTTTCTGGTGGTATTTGGATCATTATCATAGATTCCTTCTGAAATCCTTGAGAAAATATTGTTGTATCACATTGACAATAAATGAGAGGAAAATAATCCTCGAGGATTAAAACCATTAAAAGTTTCAACTTCCTTAAAGTGAAGTACATTTAACGTTCTTGAGACTTTTGTCAAATGGGATAAGATTTAGGTTCCTTCAAGTGAAGTGCATTTAACATTTCTGATACTTCGGTGAAATGGGATAAGATTCTAATTGTTATGTCAGCTACATTGAAGAACATGGGAATAAACTGTGTTTTTATCTTTTTCTTGAAGAAGGAATACCATGCTCAATATTGTCTGCAAAATTTAGCAATAAAGTATTGATCACACACAAAAGTAGGAAAAAGAATAGGTCTCCCCTCAAATCCATACAACCTGATATAAGTAGAATCTTCCTCATAAACACAAATTCCTTTCTAATTAAGGAAATTCTCAACTTCCTTTATGTTTCTTGTTGGTGGTGCTCCAGTTAAAATATGTCTAAACATTTTAAAACATATATCTTGAACAAGGAAGAATTGGAATGATGCCTTGTATTTCCATAATATAGGGTACCAAAATTGAACATGGTCATTCTAAACATCAATATTACCCCTTGTGGGCAATCCTTCGAACACATTACAACATGCTAAAACTAGTACCAAATATGTAGTCATGAAAAATCTCTATGTCTTCGCATAATTGGCAAGTTGATATGAAATCTTGTTCGACATTATTTTGGCCCAATAAAACATTGTTTCCTTTACAATTGAGAAATAAAGGAAATATAAAACATATTGTTAAGCCCTAAATAGTGGCTCATTACCCCTTAATTGGGGCACATTACATTGGTAATGTTATTTTATTTATGTCGTGTTTAGTCCATTAGTTGTAATTGTACCTCCTAGTCTCCTATATATACCAAGGAGACATTTTCATTTGGAATCATCTTGTATTTGGACATTTATGTGGGGTATAAGGAGATTTCCCCCTCGAAGAGGCATATTACCTAGAATTCTCTCTTTTTCAAGGCGTTGAGTACTTATTCTGAGGTTTTTTTATGCTATATTGATATTTGGTTCTTAACATATGGTATCAGAGCTCAAGGTCTTGGGGTTTTGTTGCTACATCTGAGACACCTTGGGATTTTTTCTATAATTTATTTTCTACAACGTTTCAGAAGGAACAACTTGGTGGATATTTAGTAGACAGATAAAGGTACGTTGGGTTAAAATTTCAGCTCATGAGTCCTTATACTTTTGGAGATAAAGCCTGTGTAATATAGGGTTCTAGAATCATCTTGAATTGAGGCATTGAAAAATTTTCGCTATAAAAAAAATTCTGTAATGTTTCAGACCCTGAAATCCAAAGGATATTCATAGAAATTAGCAAGGTATATGTGGTAAAATTTTCAGCTTCTGGGTCATCTTACATTTGTAGATACACCCTGTGGAAGATAGGGTATCAGACTAGTCCTATTGACTAGTCTCAAGAAGGTGCTTCTGGTAAAACGATCATAACATCTTCCTAGAGCATCCAAATCGAGTGAGACTAGTTGCATTGGATAGTGGACAATCTATAGTATTTCTGGTATGATTTTCAGAATTTTATATCAATTATTTTGTGCAGGGCACGCTATACAAGTGAGATATCCTAGAAAGGCCAAAATTAAACAAGTTGTGGGGAAGTTACTGTAAATTTCACTTGGCACATCCCATTTTGATCAAACCTGTGGCATTACAGATAAGAAATATCAGAGAACTACAAAAAAAAAAAAGTTCATACCCAGAAGGGCCAAAATTTTGGATATACAATAAAAGGAAGATTGTCTAGCAAGACCACCTCAAAATCAACTTTTAAAGTGATACTTGGCCAACATGCCACCAAAAAAGGGAAATTTTACACCAAATAAACTTTCAGACAGTCCTACTTGGACTCTTGATGAAGGTGAATAAATGCAGAGGGACATAAATTATTTACAAAAGAAGACAGTAACAAAAGATGAACTATAAGAGATGAGGGATTCAATAAATACTAAGATGGATGGTTTAAAAGGGGAGATCATGGAAGGATTGAAAAATTTCCTAATAGAGAGTACACCTGAAAGTGAAAATGTATCCCATGAAATTCATGATGAGGACACAAGTAAGATGAATCAAGAATGGAGAAACCCTAACTTTGGCTCGAACACCAACCACTTTCCTAAGATCGATATGAGGAAGTTTCATGTCAAGGACCCAATCACATGGATACTTCAAATGGAGCAATTCTTTGATCTACATAATGTGCCACATACACAAAAGGTACATATTGCTTCTTTATATTTATAACCCAATCAATTTGTGTTGTATCAATGGCTTTGTTCTCGCAAATAACTCGTCACTCGGACAATTTTCATGGAAGAAATGATAGCACACTATGAGGATACAAGGAGCAATACCTTCTTTAGCCAATTGATAAATCTCAAGAAAAATGGTCCAGTTACATAACACATTGAGAACTTCCAAAGATTGAATATAAAGGTAACATATATTCCAGATGAGCACTTTATTGATGTATTCATAGGAAATTTAAGGGATAAGATTCAACACAAGGTTCGTCTTTGGGAACCCAAATCATTGGAGAATGCATTTAGGGTGGCAAGAAATGTGGAAAGTAAAACTATGGCTATGGCTACTAGAAGGACCACTCATAACATCTATCGAGAGAATAATATTCCTTCCTATAAAACACCTCAACCTACCAGGTTGACACCTTAACAATTGGAGGAAAGAAAAGAAAAAGGTTTATGCTTTAATTGTGACAACAAGTATAGTAAGGTACATAAGTGTGGTGAGAATAAATTATTCTACATAGATTGTGAAGAGGAAGAAGAACAAGAACAAGAACATGAACCATCTCAAGATGAAAATGTAGACACAATTTCTTCTGAAGAGTTGACTCCCACGATATCGTGTAATGCATTGGATGGAATTAGCACTCCTCAAACCCTCAAGATCAAAGGATATATAAAAAATAAAAAGGTAATAGTCCTAATTGATTATGGTAGTACTCATAATTTCATTCACTATAAATAAGCCAAAGCTCTCAATTGCTTTGTATATCCAGCACCAGAGTTTCAAGTAATGATTGCAGATGGAGGAACTATCAATTGCTCAGGAAAATGAAATAAGATCAATCTTATTATGGGGGAATATGTAATGAATAGTCCAATGATTTCTATACCCATGGGTGGTGATGATGTCGTACAATGAATCCAATGGTTACAATCATTAGGAACAATGGATTTTAATTTTCAAGATTTTTTCATGAAATTTTCATTGGAAGGAAAAGAAATTGAGTTAAGAGGTATCATAGATAAACTCAGTAAGGTGATAAGTTCCCATGGGATGAAAAAATTATTGAAAAAGGGGAATCAATATGTAATTGCACAACTATGCTCACTATATGTTCAAACATGTAGGCCATGTATTCCCCTAGATCTCCAAGGGTTCATTGATAAGCATTCCAAAGTATTTGAAGATATTCCCAAAGGTCTTCCAACCACTCGAAATCATGATCATGATATTCACCTAATTCCTGGGAGTGTTCCTCCTAAGATCAGGCCATACAGATACCCTTATGCCCAGAAGAGTGAAATTGAGTGCATGGTTGAAGAAATGTTAGAGGGTGGCATTATTAGAACTATCCAAAGTTCTTACTCTGCACCGGTGGTAATGGTATTCAAGAAAGATGGCTTATGGTGTATGTCTCCAGATTATAGAGAGATCAACAAGATCACTATTAAATATAAGTCTCCCATTCCCATCATTGATGAATTGTTAGATGAACTACATAGAGCAATCTATTTCACAAAGTTGGATCTCCGTTCAGGGTATCATCATATTAGAATGAAGGAAGAAGATATCCCCAAAAAAGAATTCCGAACTCATGAAGGCCATTATAAAATTTTGGTCATGCCTTTTGGCCTTACAAATGCGCCTTCCACATTTCAAGGGTTGATGAATCCCATTTTCAATCCCTTCCTTCGAAAATTTGTGTTATTATTTTTTGATGATATACTAATCTATAGCAAGTCTTGGGAAGATCATGTGCGACATGTTGAGAAGGTGCTACAACTACTAAAGGAGAAACAAATATATGCCAAACCATCCAAATGTTTATTTGGGGTGAATGAGATAGAATATTTGGGTCATATTGTATCTCATGAAGGTGTCAAAGTAGACCCTAACAAGATTAAGGCCATGATGCACTGGCTGATTCCCAAAACATTGAAGAATCTTAGAGGATTTTTGGGTTTGACAGGTTACTACCGCAAGTTTGTTCGACACTATGGAAGAATAACAACACCTTTAATGACACTAACTAAGAAGGATTCATTTTCATGGACTCCAGAGGAAACTAAATCTTTTGAACAACTTAAAGAGGTGATGTGAAAATATCCTGTCTTGACCACTCCAGACTTCACAAAAACCTTTATTGTGGAATGTGATGCCTCGACAAATGGAATTGGTGTTGTCCTAATGCAAGAAGGAATGCCCATGGATTTTGAAAGTCGACCACTTAAGGGAAATGCCTTACAAAAACTCATTTATGATAAGGAAATGATGGCAATACTACATGCATTGAAGAAATGACATCCTTACCTAATAGGTAGGCACTTCAAGGTAAAAACAGATCATGATAGTTTTAAATACTTCTTGGAACAAAGAATATCTTCATAAGAACAACGAAAATGGGTGACAAATATATTGGGTTATGATTTTGAAATCATCAATAAAAAAGGGAAGAAAAATGTCGTGGCAGATGCACTCTCAATAAAGGATGAAGATGTTGAGGCCTTTCTCTGTGCTATCTCTATCATCCAATCTGATTAGATAATAGAAGCAAGGGACGAATGGAAGAATGACGAAAAAGTGTGGACTCTCATTCAAATGTTGCAACATGATTTCAGTGCATCAGATACATTTAAATGGAAAAATGATTCACTATGGTACAAAGATCACTTATATTTATGTAAGAACTCCCAACTCAAACAAAAGGTACTATTGGAATTGCACACCTCTCCAGTAGGAGGGCATTCAGGATTTTTGAAAACCTACCATAGGGTCAAGAAGGATTTTTTTTGGGATGGCCTTAAAACTGATGTTCAAAGGTTTGTCACAAAATGTTTGATTTGCCAACAAAAAAGGTGGAAACAATTAAGACCCCGGGTCTTTTACAACCATTAGCCATCCCAAGTCAGTGTTGGGAGGAGGTTTCCATGGATTTCATAATAGGGTTACCAAAGTCTGAAGGAAAGAGTGTCATCATGGTGATTGTTGATAGACTCACCAAATACACACACTTTTGTTCACTCTCTCATCCCTTCAAATCCAATACAGTTTCCACTGCATTCATGGAGTGTTATAACCCTAAATTGCACCACACATGCTTACCTGGCATCAAGCCAACTCATATACCTTCATTTCCAAAATACTACTGAACAACTCTTCTAAAAACTCCATTTTTAAAAGTACACACTAGCTGGCCCACTACAGCCCGCGTTTATCTAGAAGTAAACGCTAGCAGCCCCACTACAACCCATGTGTACCTTCAGAATCACAAAAAAAAGGAAAGTTGCCGATGGGAAAAAATGCTATGGGTTAGTTAACTGAAACTCCCGGCCATGCATGGCCGAGGGTTTGTCCAAAACCCTAGCTCCTTCTAGCCTATAAAAGAAGGGGTAGGGGTACCATTTGGAGGAGGAAAATTATAGCGAAGAAACTCTGCCCAATTGCCGAATCCATTTTTCCCAACCCTTTAGCCTTTCCTCAAGCCTAAGGAGAATTAACTTAAAGCAGTTGGAGGACAAAGAAGAGGAGGAGCCCAGGATCAGGATCAAAGAATGGTGGCCGGTCTCAACATTGATTGTAAGTTGATTCATTTTGAAAATAATAAAATAATACTTTTCCCGTCCCAATGCATGAGTTGTATATGATTTGTTTAATTTATTCTTAATTTCTAACCCTCAAGTAGAAAAATAGCATGCATGCGTAGTGTTTTGTCTTGATTGCAGGATTGTCTTTGGAAGGAGCAGCGCAAGCAAGTGGACAAAGTGCAACGGAGGATCTACACCAAACATCAGTAAAAAGGTTAGTAGTTCCTTCCCATGCTTGTATGTGAAAAAGGGGTTTTAATTTTTGGGTGGTAGGTTAAAAGTGATTTCTTTACGGTCATAATCTGCATGCAAGTTTAACCCTAGCTTGCTAGTCCGTAGGGTATTTTTCCCAACAATAGAGTTGGCGACCGTATTGGGGACAATACTCTTTAGGGTTTTCCGGATTTAGTTGAGGTTTTTGGGTAGTTTAAAGGATTAGATTTTCTGTTTCTTTGCATGTATGTTTTCTATTAGGTCAGAGCTAGCAGGGAACCTATTTCTTTATACCAGTTTTTCCTTGACTATTGCTTGACGGTAATTATCGGGACACACAGAGGTACACGCGGCCTGCAGAAGGCCTGCACGTGTGTAACATGTGCCCTAACCTCTTACAGCCTGCGCTTGAATGCTAGTTGTAGAGGTTTCAGTAGCGTGTAGGAGTCAGAAATCTTGAGAGGAAGTCCTCCTCTTCCCTGTCAAAATTATACATTCTCAAGGGGCTTTCTGGATCCTGTCTGAGTCTTGCTGGTTCATAGTCTTGTCTCAGTTTTCTTTATTACGTTTTTTTATTCTTTGCAATTATTTTTCTTTTCTGTTGGAACAAGCATCCAAGCCTTCAAGGGACCTTGGTTGTCAGTACGAGAGGCCTCTTCTGGGTCTGGGCTGCCTGTTTCTATTTTGTGTCTTAGATTTTGTACATACCCGTGGCCTGTGCAAGTTCAGCCCGCGGGTACACGCGCTCTGTTGTAGCGCAGCATGCGTTTGCACGCGTGCTGTTTCAGTGACATGAGCATGCTTGATAGGCTTCTTTTCAATCAAGGTGGGGCAGTCACCCCCTCTTTTGGTGAGGAGTAGTGCTCTCAGGTGTTTAATTCTAGGGCTGAACAGTCAATAGGTTAGGTTCTCTTACCCTTAGCCTGCTTTTTCTTGGTTGATAGTTGATAGAAAAGATAAAAAGAAAAAAAAATTGTTTTATGGTTTTTAGACAAGCACAAGAGTCTTTGCTTTCTTGATTGCAGTTGTGTGTCTTTGCTTTGATTCTTTGCGATCTGTGCTTTAAGCCAGAATTTCATTTTTCTTGGTTTTAGGCTTGTCAGTATTTTCCCTTTGTTGCTTGATTTGCACGTAAATAAAAAAAAAAGCGAAAAAAAAAATCTTTTCATTTTCTTCTTTGTTTGAAAATTGTGTTTCTGCATCAATAGATAGGAAGAAGTCTTTTTGTTCATAAGTTTTTGCAGTGCATTTAGAGCATAAGTAGCTCGTAGTCGATCGAAAGTCCTTTATGTTTGCTGCATGAAATCTTAGAAAAATTGAAAAGTAAAAGAAGTCTTTCTTTGTGAAACGTTGTAGATTTTTGCATTTAGTAAAAGTCTTTTGTTTACAACATTTTTTCATTCGTTTCTGCTTTGAGTCTTTACACATCATCAGTTTCACCTTCATATCCTGTGGCGTAAAAAATCCCATAAAAGCAACGCTAATTTAAAATCTATTAGACCTTTTTTTTTGTAGGGTTCATACACTAGTTCAGGACTAGGGCCTTGGATTAGGTTGGAGAGGAAACTCTCCAAGGCCACTCAAAACCAAACATTGGAGTCTGTGATAGGGAGTGTAGAAGTCTAGTTACGTGGAAGTTATCTGGGACCCCCCTCTAACAAAGGGGATAAACATGAGGTCGCGTAAGGAAAGGTAGCGGAGATAACGCCTCCAAAGCCGGACCAAGCGTAGTGGAGAACACATATCGAGGACTTGTTGTGGGATTCCGTCGTTTTCATTTGCCACGGGGCTTTGTGGGTCTCGAATCCATTCGAGGTCCTTAGTTGTCTTCCGGACCATTTTCTCTTGATACCCTTGACAGGTTTCGAGCTTGATACCCTTCTCATTGTGGTCTACCCGACTATAGACTGTACCCGCCTGGTGACTGTTCGCGTGCTGGAAAACTAGTTGCCAATCTTTTTAGGGACATACACAGGTGACTGCGGGGGTATACCACGGTACCTAGGATAGACATTGGGCCATGCTTTGCAGAGTATACCCATAGGGTGCTTCCGTATTCGAGTTTCACTTGCACCGGTAAGTTGCTCTAGTGTTGGTTGTTGTAACTGTTCTTCAAAATAGTTAGTGATTGCTTGTCTTATCTCTTAGGGGCTTATTTTTAGTGTGTGTTACTGTTTGAACGTGTAGAATACCTTAGCGTGTCTTGGATCTTCTCACACAGTGGATGATCCCGAGCTCCGCCGGTCATGAAGGCTTTTGGGCCTGCCGCCAGTTATACTGGAGCCACCCCCGCCACCATTGAGGCGGAAGCTAGACCAACAAGGGTCTTTCGAAGCAACCGGGTTACAAACCATTGAGCCCGAACAACTCCCAGAGGAATCAACTGCCAATATTGGCTTGGTTGAAACCCCAACCACTGATACTTGGCCTTCGTTCATTGTACCAATCCAATTTTACGAACGCTTGTCAGTGCCTCACATAGTTATGGAACCAAACGCTGTTACTTCCTCTGGGAATTCTTCCATTCCCACCACCGTTGCTACCATAGGAGAAGCATCTCCTAACTTGCCGTCATCGGTCCGGGCCACCATGGTCTCATCCGCAACTACGTCGCATAGTGGACCGACCCCATCCATCACGGCGGCCATGAATCCCTTCACACCTAGTGCGACAGGCTCTCCATTTTCATACGATATGCCTAGTTCAGGTACAAGTCCTGCACTCACTCACTCCACTTTACAGACTTTGGGTCTGGGGGAAGGGAGCTCTAACGCTCCTCTGCAAGGTCAACCTGGGGGCATTCCTATCCCTTTTAATGCTTTTCCTTACGCTGGAGGTCATATCTCTCCTTCGTCCCCTTCGCTTGGTGGTCTGCATCAGCAGTCCGTCGGGCAGCCTGCACACATGAGTTTATTTGGAGTCGGGAGTCAAGGAACACCTGCACAAACTCTGTCGGTAGGTTTGTCACCGTTTGTTTGGAACAAGACATTTGGTAACAACACTTTCGCATCCACTGCTTTCCCGTCTGGAGGCACACCCATTTTTGGATAGTCTACTCTGGCGTAGGGTAATATTCCTGCGCCGGGGGCACATATAGCAGGACCTTGGAACTTAGGACAAGGATTTGTTCCCTCCTCTGGAATGCCATTCTGGGGTAATTCTTTCCACAGTCAATGGAACCCCGGACAAACTTCCATGCCTCTCCCAGCGGGACCAACATGGGTTAATCCTTCCCAAAGTCTGTCAAACACGATGAATGCCCAACATCCTATGTCCTTTATGGGGAATCAGCCAATGATGTCTCCACAGATGAAAAATCCTTACGTTGGTCAAAGTCATGGTTTCTACCAGAACCCGGGCCAACAGCCAAACTTTTCTTGGCAACCTGGTGCCAGTCAAACTCCAGGACCCTTTTTCCCAGGCTATCAACAACAACCCAAACTACCATTCCTGGCGACGTTACACTTGCCAAATTTGACATGGTTGTTAAATGATCCTATTTTTCACGATCCACATTGGCCTCCTATGCCAATGAAGTTTCCTTCTGACATTCCAAAGTTCGAGGCCAAGCCTAACGAAGATCCAGGTGATCACGTGACTACTTTCCATCTTTGGTGTTCATCTAACTCATTGAAAGATGACTCCGTCCAGTTGCGATTGTTTCAACGCACTCTTATCAGGAGTGCCGCGAAATGGTAAATCGAGCTTGATCGCTCAAGATACTCTTCTTTTGGCGAACTAGTGATGGCCTTCCTTAACCATTTCCAGTTATCTGTGAGATACGACGCTGGCACAAAGCTGCTTGCCAATTTCGAACAGACGACAACGGACCATATCTCTGATCATATCTGAGAGTGGAGACGCTGAAAGATTCTAATCAAAGTACCAGTCCCACCAGCATTCCTGCTTGAATGGTTCCTTAAGTTTTTAGTCCCCCAATTGTCCAAAGACGTCGCAACTTCGGGGGTTTTCTCCGAGGAAGATGCCATCATGAGGGCTCAACAGTTTGAGCTCATCTATTCTCAGTCTAGTTTATTATACAACATCCTTCCAGATGCACCACGATCGATACTGGATAAAATTAGACAAAGAGCTGGACCACATGCTGATGGTATTGTTGGTTCAGCACAAACTAATCCCACTGAGCAATTGACTAAACAATTGCAACAGTTATCTATACAACACTCAGCGTCTGACCAGACTACTGCTTTGGCTGCTCCTCCTACTCAAACGTCGAAAGTACACTCTGTGCAGTCGATTAACCCCAAGGCCACCCAGCAGCCTGAAGGGAAGAAAAAACAACGTAAGAAGGGTAAGGGGGAGAAAAAACCCATTGATAATGCTGGCGAGGGCACCACGGAAAAACGGAAGGCGAGGTATCCATGCAACTTGTGCATAGAATACCACCCAACCCATCTTTGTCCTCGACTTGCAGAGGCCCAAAAGTTTGTCACAAAACAACAATAATCCATGTTGACTAATCCCTTTCAACATGGGCAAAATTTAACTCAAGCCTCTACAAGTGCCGAAGGGGGCAACCAGGAAACCTTCCCTCCTCTGAACAATTCCTCTGCCACGAACGTATATATGGTGAAAGGTGATTCTTTTCTATCAACTAGAGCACATGCCTATAGTCAACCAAGCACTTTCGAGAAGGGCAAAGAAGCCGACCTCCCATCTCTTCCTCTACAGATCGAGAAGACATTGGGAGAAACAATGACACGCATTCCAAAGGGTGCATTTAAGAAAGCTTCTCACAACCCAAACACAAGGGCCACCCAGAATTACTCTATGGTGGAGGATTTATCACAAACCCCTTGTGCGATGTCTGCTTTGGAGGTCCTCCAAAGGTTCCCTGCTCAAAGGAAATCCTTGTTAACTGCTTTGGGCTCTACTGAGACTTGTAATCTGGGTACCATCATGTTAGATATGACCAACTTAAAACCTCGTCTGCCTTACCGCGTCGCGTTTCAGATAGTAGTGGCTCATCCCACGAAATTTTTTTACACGGAATATTTTCCGCACGGTGGTCGACGAGGGTGCCTCGAAATGCGTTATGTCGTTAGCATGTTGGAAGGCCATTGGTCAGCCTTCTTTGTCTCCATCACCTACTCTCCTCACTGTGTTCGACGATCGTTCTTTCCGACCACATGGCATCATTCCTTCTTTCCCTGCGCAGTTAGGAGGGAAGACCATGTGTGTCGAAGTAGAGGTATTCGATGCTCCCCTCGACTATAACCTCTTGTTAGGGAAGAGTTGGAATTATGCTATGCAAGCTGTGGTTGCTACAGTTTTCTGAGTCTTGTTGTTTCCACACGAAGGCCGGATAGTGACCATCGATCAATTGTCCTTCTCTAGACCTGACCCAGCTTTGGGGGCATCCACGGTTCCCATGATTGATAATCCTCAGCCAGGTGTCATTAATGTAGGAGTTGGTTTGTGCCCATCCTTGATGGGTACATTCGATTACCCACCTCCTCATGACGATGTCAAGTTTATATCGAATCACCATAAGGTTGAGATTTTTCAAGTTTTGTCGTTCCGCACGACTTACTTGGAGGACCCTTGGATTCTTCCTTCCCCATCAGCCACGATGGATGAGACAGGGCACTCTGGCATGTCCATGCCCTTGTTGGCTGCTGAAGTAGCATACTCTTTAGTCCATCAAGCTTCAACTAACCTTGATCCGACTCTCGCACAAGAGTTGGATCCACTTCTAGAGCCTATTTGGGCTCAGGGTTCTCTTGCTACCATCGATTCATTAGACTTAGTCTTGCCTTCTAACGAAGCAGTAATCGAAGCGATGACTAGTCCGGTCAAACCTTAGGAAGATCTTCATCACAGATCATATTTCCTCCCAAAGTTAAGCCGAATCAAAGCAGGAGAATTCACCATGACCATGACTGGAGATAGGTATTGTCATACTAATCCCTTAGCTACACACAAGATCTATGCTGAGGGTAATATGGAAACCATTTCTGAAATGATACCTATCAAAATCTCCAGAACCCCTGGCATCATAGACAATGTTTTCGTCGGAGCATACAACTCCCCCGAGGAGATGCCAGGCATCGACCCACAAAGAGTCTATCATGAGCTACCTTTGTTGTTTTTCAAGCTCGCTTTGAGATCCGAAAACAACATTCGGCGAGAGTGCATTTATGCTTTTCGATCTCGTCCGGATTAATTGAGAAAAGTAACCATTATGGAGTCTTCTTTAGGCCCTTTTCAAACTCCTTAAAGATGAAAATATTGCTGAGTGACATATTTTCTTCACACTCGTTAAATTGGTCCAGAAGAACGTTCCTTCAACGAGTCTTCTTTTAAGCCCTTTTCAGACCCTTTAAACATGAAAATATTGCCGAGCGATCTTGTGACCTTTCACGCTCATTAAACTGAAATTTGAAGTCACGTCTGTCCGGCGGTAGTTTACCCCTTTTTCGGTCCGGATGGTCAACTGTACGAACAAAGGAATACTCTATTGAATTCTCATTCTTTAGAATGAGTATCCTCATGTATAATTTTATGCCTTTTTCGGGCTCGAGGGACTAAATTTACGAAAAATAAACCCCCTCCGAGTCCATAGTTAAGCTCTTTTCAGACTCCCTAAAATTGAAAAGATCGTCGAGTGACCTTATTCTTTCACACTCGTTAAAATGGTCCAGAAGAACATTCCTGACAGAGTCCATAGTTAAGCTTTTTTCAGACTCCTTAAAAATGAAAAAATGGCCGAGTGATCTTGTCCTTGTCACACTCGTTAAAATGGTTTTGAATTGACGTCTACTCGGTGCTAGTTTACCCCTTTTTGAACCGACTAGACTATTGTCGAAAAAGGTACCCCACTGGAGTTTCCTTTTATTCTTTTTCAGACTCTCTAAATATGAAAAACCACCGAGATTCCCTTCTCTGGGCTCGTTAAACTTACATCGAAGGACGTTACCATTGTGTGTTCTATCAACCGCATTTGCATACCTTACCCATCAGCCTTGTAACAATTTGCTTCTGCATCTTAACACCTTTGGCCACTGGAGGATTTTTTCCGAGTATCATTTCCCAAAACATCAGTCTTGTCCTTGTGCCTTGAGCTTGTATGTTTGACGTACTCGTTACTCCATTGTAACGTAATATTCCTTTATTCTTTTTAAAAAATTATCCAAAAGAACAAAAAAATCAAATATACCCCAAAAAGAGGATGGGAAAAGTATTTTCTTTATTGGCAGCATACTAAGTCACCCTTAGATAAAGCACATATATCCGTTTGATTATCAGACTATGGGATGTAGTACGACCTTAGGAAGCTTATTCTCGCTATATAGAGTTGTGTCCTCCACCGTTTGGTTACTCTTCCAAACATATGGAGAGTTTGCGTTGCCTCCTTCTTCGTAGACTTATGATTAACATATATGATGCCTGAGTCTTATCACTTGTCGTGCTATTATCCAAGGAAAGTTTTGTCACTAAGCCTGAGTCGGCCCTTCTGCAATGTGTCTCTTGTCTACATACCCGGCCATCCTAAACGTCCAATCAAGTCCTTGTTCGAAATCACTGAAGCCTTCAATCTGATTATCAAGATTATCAATTTTTTCCATGATCGATGAGCCATCGAAGACCTCTGGGTAGTGCAGTCGTACACTCATATTACACTCCTACCCGAGTTTTGAAGATTTTGAAGTTGTTGCTCGAGCTCTGAAGTCCTCATCTCTAGCCATCAAACCTTATCAGCTTCTACGAAGAT
>ML782246.1:203075-220058 GCA_009831015.1 Picea engelmannii
TACAACACTTGTCTCAATGGGAGGGGCATGTTAATCCCTAAATAGTGGCTCATTACCCCTTAATTGGGGCATATTACATTAGTAATGGTATTTTATTTATGTCGGCTTTAGTCCATTAGTTGTAATTGTACCTCCTAGTCTCCTATATATACCAAGGAGACATTTTCATTTGGAATCATTATGTATTTGGACATTTATGTGGGGTATAAGGAGGTTTCCCCCTCGAAGAGGATTATGACTTGAAATTCTCTCTTTTTCAAGGCGTTGAGTACTTATTCTAAGGTTTTTGTATGCTATATTAATATTTGATTTTTAACACATATTTAGGTATATGAGACATGGAATATTGCCCAATCAACCATGAAAACAACCAATAAAAATATCGATATGGTTTAGACAATAGAGATATATAAATAAGAGATATATCAGTTGGCATGGATGTATATGGCACTAAGAAATCATTCAATAAGTTTACACCACTACCTTTGTTCATATAGAAAGGAAATGACTTCTGGAAGCTTGAGACTCTTTTTATATGTGGGAAGTCTGAGCATTCCTCCAAATACCTTTGGGGTCAAAATAACTGGGTTTTTTTCTTCAACAAAACCCCAAATCATCATGCTCTTTGAGTCAAATCTGTGTGCACGCTAAGATACTAAATCCTTGAAGTTGAAAAATTATATGCAACTGACCAATGAAAACCCTTATTCTGGCGCACAATAAAGTTGACAATGTCTCCATAGAAAGGCTCCTTCCTTCTTCTAGTTTCCATATTATCTACTCTTTCCAATACACTTTGATATAGGTGATAGGTATTAATTGTGAATTACTAAGTTCAAAAATATTAATTAATATGACATCCCTTCATCATGTACAATTTCCTTTGAGATACCCACAAACCATAAATGGAATTTATTTTTAAAAATCAAGTGTTCTATGGAAAAGCATGATGATTAATCCACATTTACCATATATCATTGTCCTTTTTCCTTATGAATTGGGAACTCATCAATGAATCATAAATAACATTGAAAAATGTGAATGGCACATGGTGATCTAATGATAATTTCACTAAGTATGGAATATGAGGTAGAGAGAAATAAATGTTACAAAGGTTATGTCAAGTAGAGGTAGAATTGTGTGGGGATGTGGGATGTGAGGGGTAAGGGTTGTGTGGGGTAAGGTTTGTGTGGGGATATGGGTTGTGCATGGATGTGGTTTGTGTAGAAATTTCGATACAAATTAATGTATTCCTGCGATTCTCCTGATCTAACAATTTCCTCCACTTGTTAAATACATAATCACTTCTACTATTATTATTGTGGAAGCAATTAAACCACAATCACAACCACAATGCACAAAGTGTAATATCAATAACACACAACATAGAAGTTTTACCGGGCAAGCATAAAGCTAAAAACCCCACTATCATATATTATGTATATCATGAATCATGAAACAATCTCATACAAAACTCTAATCCAAGAGATCTCAGTACAATACAATCGTCTCACACTGTCATACAAAAATCAACAAATACATGTGCCAATTTCCATGTCCAGACAACCTGCCTCCTCTGCACAATCTCTGCAATCCGAATTCTCACAATGAATTGAATCAATGCAATTGCCTCGTTTTCACATGCTCATACGCATATACAATGCATGTGTGAACAAATCACAACTGATAGCCAACTGTCCCTTTCACCTGTTATCTCAACTGGATCTCCATTGGAAGTGCATGCATGTAGTTAACCGTGACGAATCTTCAGTTGCATGTGAGTTAACTGATTAACTGAACTCTCACTAGTGCATGTTTAGTTACAACTAGTACAACTGATCTTAACTCACTCAACTACACTTATAATTCTGTTACAATTCCAAATCACTCAGTTAGGAATGAGATAATAGATTAATATTTATTGTCTAATTTAATTAAGGGAAAAGTAAATTAGACACATGTTTCTTGTTGACTTTTCAACACTCCCTCTCAACAAGAAAGGGATTATCCTTCACCCCAATCCTGTCTCTATGATATTTGAATTTTCTCCTGGTGAGCACCTTCGTCAGAATGTCCACATCCTGATCTTCCGTAGGAATGTATTGAAGCAACATGATCTTCTGCTACACACAATCTCTGAGATGATGATACCGGATATCTATATTCTTAGGTCTGTCATGAAACACAGGATTAATCGAGAGTTTAATGCAACTCTGATTATCACAATAAATCACTGTCGGATCTAAATGAGAACCAAACAAACCAACCAAGATCTTCCTCATCCAGATAACCTCACATGTAGCTTGGCTCGCTGCTATGTATTCCGCTTCCGCTGAACTAAGTGCCACGAATCTCTGTTTCCTGCTGTACCAAGAAACTGTTGTAGATCTGATACTAAAGATTCCCCCTAATGTGCTCTTTCTGTCCGTTGGGCTGCCTACCCAATATGCATCCGTGAAGCCATGCAACTTCACCTCATCCATCTGTCTATACCATAATCCATACTCAGATGTGCCCTTCAGATATCTCAGGACATGCTTACCCACCTTCCAAAATAGTTTGGTAGGCTTAACCATCGCTTGACTTAGCTGGTTAACCGCGTAGCAAATGTCCGGTCTCGTATTCACTAAATACATTAGCGAACCCACTAACTGTCGATAGACAATAGCATCCACTACTTCTATAGAAGTAGCATCCTCTTTCCTCCAGTTTCCTGGAAGAGGAGTATCCATGGGTTTGCATCCCTCCATGTGAAACTTACCCAGTATCTCTCTTGCATACTTTCCTTGAGACACAAAAAGTTCACCATCTCGCTTCCATATTTCCAATCGAAGGAAATAATGAAGAAGGCCCAAATCCTTCATCTCAAACTCCTTTGCAAGGTCATCCTTGCATGAGTTTATCAACTGCTCATCACCAGTCAGTATTAAATCATCCACATAAAGAAGAATGATTAATAACTTACCCTCCACCACAATTTGGTATAGGTTTTCATTTGCTTCACTTTTGGTGAAGCCCAATCTGGTGAAATAGCTATCTATTCGAGTGTACCAAGCACGGGGTGCTTTCTTTAGCCCATATAGTACTCTCTTGAGTCTGCACACATGTGACTCTCTGTCAAAGGTCTCAAAACCTTCTGGCTGCTCAATGTACACTTCTTCCTCAGTGATCCCGTTGAGGAACGTAGTTTTTACATCCATTTGATGAATGCGCCAACCCATCTGCGCTGAGAGTGCAAGGATGGATCTTATGGAAGAGTACCTTGCAACATGTGCAAAGGTCTCACCATAATCTATCCCCTCGATCTGTGAGAAGCCCCAGGCCAAAAACCTGGCCTTGTATTTCTCCACACTCCCATCAACAACTTGCTTTACCTTATAGATCCATCTCGAACCTACTACTGATTTATCAATCGGTCTTGGGACAATTTCCCATACACTATTTTTGACAATGGAGTCATACTCCTCTACCATAGCATCAACCCAAGTGGGGTCTTGCACTGCTTCCTGAAAGGAAGATGGTTCAGTCACAATACATTTGCTCATGAGAGTCATTTATCGAGCAAATCGATCAGGAGATTGTCTCTGTCTGCGCTGTGAAATAGGGGCTTCTATATTCTGTGCAACATCTAGTCTCAATCTATCAGCTTCCGTGGTGTGCTTTCTACCATTTCTGATGGATGGCTCTGCTTGAGTGGTTTCCTCCACTCCATGAACCTCCTCATGTGGCTGATCCACATCTTGAGACTCATCTTTGGGAACCAATAGTTCCTCTTTTGCATGCAAGTCTAGCTCCCTCTCAAGCGACAACCGCATGGCTTTCCCCTCCTCAAATTTTATATCCCGTCGCATAACAATCATCTTACTATTTGGAAAATACACACAATAATTTTGGGGTGTTTCTTTGTACCCCACAAATATCCCAACTTCAGCAGTCGGTTCCAGCTTCTTCCTGGCATCCTTGTTCACATGCACAAAAACAGATGAGCCAATTTTTTTTAAATGTGAAACATAAGGTTTCTTACCAGTAAAAGCTTCTTCAAGTGTACTCATGCCAAGTACTCTATGAGGACAACAATTCTGCACATAAATCGCATTATTACATGCTTCTACCCACAAATGCAATGGTAGGCCCTGATCATTCAACATTGCTTGTGCTGCACCCACGATCGTTATGTTCTTTCTTTTTGCGACCCCATTTTGCTGTGGGTTATGAGGAGCTATGAGTTCTCTTCGAATTCCTTCTCTACTGCAGAAGTATTTGAATTCATTAGAGATGTATTCTCCACCATTATCGCTCCTTAGAGCCTTCACTTACTTCCCCAACTCTTTCTCCACCAATGCTTTAAACTCGCAAAACTTTGATAATGTTTGATCCTTCTTCTGCATGAAGAATATCCAACATTTACGAGAAAAGTCATCAACAAAAATAACATAATACCTGTGTTTTTCTGTTGAAGCAACCGAAAATGGTCCACAAACATCCGTGTGAATCCTCTCTAGGATCACCAAAGCACGGTTCTCCTTTTCATGAAAGGTGGACTTTACATACTTCCCTAGGGTGCACCCCTTGCACTGATCTAACTGAACAAGTGTTCCCCTGGAAGTCCAGTAGATATTTGCTGCATGATCTTCAAGGCTCCATGATGAAGATGGCCTAATCTCTTGTGCCATAATTCGCCCTCATCCCGAATCACCACTGTTTCTGCCTTGCCTATCATGGCACCACAACCATCTACCTGCAACATGTAGAGATTCTTAACTCGAATCCCTATATTCTTGACTTGACCTGTTTCTGTATGTCACAAGTAGGCTATACCACTGCTAAAAACAACATCATAGCCTCTGTCCTCCAACATTGCGACTGAGACCAAGTTTTTCTTTAGACCTAGAACATGCATAACATTTTTCAATTGAAATGGTTTACCTGACTCCCTCTGAAAGGTAATGATACCAATACCAGTTGCACTGTATCGTCCATCATCGCCCATCTCTATATGCATTCTAAGATCTTTCTCTTCCAAGTCAATGAAAAACTCTCTATCTCCCATCATGTGGAATGAAGCACCACTATCCAAATACCACATTGATCCCGATGCACTTGATGCCATGCATGCGATCAAAGAAAAATCAAGCTCAAATTGTGAGACAAGAGCCTCACCAGTTGCAGATCCAACAACCGTCTTATTCTTCTTCTTCTGTGGATAGTTAGTAGCGAGATGTCCACGTTCGTGACAGTGAAAACACTTCACTTTGGACAAATCCAGCTTCTTGACTTTAGACTCGGATTTTGATTGGAATTTCTTCCCTTTCCCTTTCCTTGCCTTGGCAGTCAAAGAAAAATCCTCTTCATCATCACGCTTTGATGAGGATCCATCTCTGGTGTTCCACCTAAACTCCTCTTGCACTAGATCCAACCACAGTCATTCCCAATCCAGAAATTTTTCCCTTCCATTGACAGAGTCTTGATAACTGTGCCAACTCTTGGGAAGCCCTAGAAGCACCAAGCTCACCAAATCATCAGCGATGACTATTATTCCCACACTTCCAAGCTCATCCCGACATTGGACAAACTTCATGAGCTATTTTGGAATGGTGTCGCCTTTCTCCATCTTTATCTTCCTGAGTTTATCTTTAAGAGCGAATTTCCTATGGTTGCTACTGTTTTGGAATAGATCTATCAAAACCTTCCACATTGCATATGGTGTGGTTTTCCCATGGAGACTTGAGACAATGTGGTCTCATACTCCCTTCAACAGAATCCTCCTTGCCTTTGCTACTTTCTTTTTCCATTCATAAAGATTTGCAGTGTCTGTCACATTTGGCTTAGGAACATCTACGTCAATGTAACCCTTCAAGCGAGCACTGCCTCCATCCTGTCCTTCCAAGCAATGTAGTTAGAGCTTCCCTCGAGTGCATACTCCAACCTCAAGCCATTGAAAGACATTTCGATATTGAATCAAGTTTCGCACCAAGAAAATCTTGCAAATTCGAATGTTATCCAACCCAAAACTCAACCCCTTCACTTTCCTCTTGCCCTGGGAGGTTCACACCCCACTTGAGAGAAACCTGAGGGAAGTTTGCACCCTGCCTATGTATAGCCTGTGAACTTGCCTGTCAAGTTCTCACCTTGCTCCACTGTAGCCTGCGAGAATACCCTATCAAGTTCGTACCCTACTCCACTGTAGCCTGCGAGAATGCCCTGTGAAGTTCACACCCTGCTTCACTGTTAGGGTGAGGGAAGTTTGCACCCTGCTAGTGTATTTGCCTGTGAGAATGCCAATGAAGTTCACACCCTGCCTTTGTCTATGGTGCGAGAATTAAAGTTCTTGAAAACGTCGAAAGTTTTCAGTATTAGAGTTCACACCCGGCTAGAGACAGGACCTACGAGAATGCAATTATGTTCGCACCTCACTTTCGTAGCTCCGTGGCCTCCGTGGCTCTGATACCATGTAGAAATTTCGATACAAATTAATGTGTTCCTGCGATTCTCCTGATCTAACAATTTCTGCCACTTGTTAAATATAGAATCGCTTCTACTATTATTATTGCGGAAGAAATTAAGCCACAATTACAACCACAATGCACAAAGTGTAATATCAATAACACACAACACAAAAGTTTTACCGAGAAAGCGTAAAGCTAAAAACCCCACTATCATATATTATGTATATCATGAATCATGAAGCAATCTCATACAAAACTCTAATCCAAGAGCTCTCAGTACAATACAATCGTCTCACATTGTCATACACAAATCAAGAAATACATGTGCCAATTTCCGTGTCCAGACAGCTTGCCTCCTCTGCACAATCTCTGCAATCCGAACTCTCACAATGAATCAAATCAATGCAATTGCCTCATTTTCACATGATCATAAGCATATCCAATGCATGTGTGAAAAAATCACAACTGATAACCAACTGTCCCTTTCACCTGTTATCTCAACTGAATCTCCATTGGAACTGCATGCATGTAGTTAACCGTGACGAATCTTCAGTTGCATGTGAGTTAACTGATTAACTGAACTCTCACTAGTGCATGTTTAGTCACAACTAGTACAACTGATCTTAACTCACTTAACTACAATTATAATTCTGTTACAATTCCAAATCACTCAGTTGTGAATGAGATAATAGATTAATATTTATTGTCTAATTTAATTAAGGGAAAAGTAAATTAGACACATGTTTCTTGTTGACTTTTCAACAGTTTGTACAGGGATATGGATTCAAGTTCCTCCACATAAGAGATGATAAAAAATGACTAAGTATAGAGTGATATGATCGAGAGGAGAAGAGATAAATAATGCGGAGAAGGTTTAAACAATGAATATAACGCTCCACCCTAGCATAATTACGAAAGTGACTAGATGTATATAGTATTTAAGAGTAAATAAGTATGGAGAGAATTCGTATGAACAAAGAGAATTACTAAGTGTGAATCTGTATGAGGATTTTTTTGACAAACTATTGAACAATGAAACTTATAAGGAATGGGTGGACTATGAAATGGAAAATTAGGGAGGTTTCTATACATATTTAAAAATGGAATATAAGAATTATACATGAAAATGGATCAACACAAAGGAAATATCAAGATGGGTATGAGTCAAATACAAGAGCCTACTAAATAATTGATGGTGCAAAGTGCCATCTACTTCGGTTGTATTACAAGTGGCAGAGTGTTTGAATCCATACATGAAGGGAGATGGAGTTGGTTTATAATCATCCATGTGAAAGTGGCGAAAAAGGTCACCTGCATACTTAGACTAGGAAAGGGAAATTCCTTCCTTTCTTTGCAAGGATTGGATGTAATATCGCTAGGCCGAACCCAATTATAAATGTAAACGAAAATTTACTTAAGTTGGTGAGCTGTTTGATATCATTTCGGTATGCACCTTTCATGGCATAGTGCACACATGTATTGTGCAGTAAAATGATGAAGTGTTCACATTATAGGATACTATGCGCAACATCTTAAGTGCGCGCGATATTGAGGCCAACAAGCCTTTGTGTATATGCTATGTTATATAGGCTGGTGAGCTGTTTTGTGATGATTAGGCTGGAGAGCCTAGATGTTAAAGGCCAGTGCACCTAATTTTGTATGTCTCATGATTAATATAAAACACATCGCTGCGTGCAAACTGAACACGATAAAAGAGTATGGGGGACTAAACTCCACTAGTTAGGGAAAGGGAGGGGCTAAAATTTAAGGAAAGGGGCTAATCTAGGGAGCTTAAGCCAAAAAGGAATATTATATTAATATTTCCTAAAGCATAAAGTATGGATAATTATTTTATCCTAATTTCTAAATTTGGGGACAAGTGGGCAAAAGTAGCTCCCAACATGACAAGTGTCAAGGTGGGGACACACATACGTATAGTTTGGACTTAATTCATTTTCGTATCTTTCCCATCATTCCTTCCATCATTTAGCCATGATTCCATGACCATTTCACTCAGGCAGTTAGTTATCCTCCATACCTTCATGTCACTGTACCTGAACCTATATCCATACCCATACCTATTTGTGTAGCTGGTTAGCTTGGGAGCTGAACTGAAGAAGCGGGTTGTCAGGCTCGTGGGATATTGAAGAGGGAGGTTGTCATGACCGTGAGTAATTTCTCTCTGGTTGAGAGAATTGTTGGGAATTGATTTCCTGAAGGTGCTAAACTGCAGCTACAAGGCTCTGAGACTTCTTGTCCGGCCTGTCGTTGAAGCTCAGAAAGGAAGTGGGGCAGCCAAAGGACTATTGAGCAGAGAAGGGGCACACTTCCTAGAGTGGGACATGCATGTGGGGAATGAGGGGCTGTAGGATGTTAGTTTGAGTTGGCACCTATGATGAAGTCTTTCCTGTTGTCTATGAGCCATTAGCCTGGTTGGGAATCCATTTACCCAGGTGGAGTTTAGTCCCAGCTTGGGGGTGACCCATTACTGAGAGTGATGAGCAGTGTGGTGTAAGACTGGGAGGTTCGTAGAAGGTATGCACACAATTGGTGATAGTATTACCAATATAAGTGCCAACTTGTGATAAATTTGCATGTTGCATTGTTATTTATGTGTTTATTTTTATGGGTTTATCCAATGCATGGTTATATTTGTTTGTATGTTTATGGGTATTTCTTGTATATGTTGCATGTATATGTTTAGTGTTATTTCAGTATGAATCCGTGCATGTACGTAATGTATTTGTCTGTTTACGTTATATATATAAAGTTCCGCAAGTGTGCTATGTGTGTATGTTTTAATTGCATGCAGTTCAAAAAATTTATGTGGCATAGCTCAGTTGGATGTTGGGTATGTTACAATATGTTCCGTAAAGAGAACAAAAACCGTTCTCTCATGTATTGTGGCCCATTTTCATTTTCCAAGAAGAAAGCATGGGAAATATTGGTTGGTGCAGCTGGCTACCGAAGACAAAAGAAAAGTTAATGAGATGGTTGAGTCATGTCTTATGGACATGACTAGACTAAACACCGGGGAAGATTTGAACATCTTTCCTTTAGGTTCCTATGAATGTCTAATTGGGATGGATTGGTTGGACCAACATCATGCTATCCTAGACTATCATAACAAGAAATTTACTTGCTTGGATGAGAAAGGTAACCTAAGGAAAGTGCAAGGAATTCTCAGGGCAGTAACCATCAGAGAAATTTCAGCATTGCAGTTGAAGAAAAGTTATAGAAAAGGGTGTCAAATATTTGCAGCTCATATGGAAGAGACACCTAAAGATAAGGTGACAAATTTGGAAGATCATGCAGTCTTGGAAGATTTTTAATATGTGTTCAAGGAGGTACCATGACTACCCCCAAAGAGAGATATTGATTTCTCTATAAATTTAATTCCTGGAGCAGCTCTAGTGTCAAAGAATCCTTACATAATGAGTACACCAGAGCTAAAGGAGTTGCAAATGAAGTTTGAAGAACTTCTTAAGAAGGGGAATATATGCCCAAGTGTGTTACCTTGGGGTTCCCCAATCTTTTTCATGAAGAAGAAATATGGGAAATTAAGATTGTGCATTGATTTCAAACAATTGAATAAAGTAACTGTAAATAACAAGTATCCTCTGCCAAGGATTGATAATCTCTTTGATCAATTTAAGGATGCAAAGATATTTTCAAAGATAGATCTCAGGTCAAGATACCATTAGGTAAGGATTAAATAAGAAGATATCATAAAGACCACCTTCAGGACAAGGTATGTTCATTATGAGTTCACAGTGGTGCCATTTAGGTTGTCAAATGCACCAACTGTTTTCATGTGCTTAGTGAATGGTGTTTTTCGAGAATATTTAGACAAGTTTGTCATTGTATTTTTGGATGACATCCTTGTATATTCCAAGTCAGAAGAAGACCCTGAACATCATTTGAGGATGGTCTTGCAAGTATTAAGGGAGCATCAATTGTATGCCAAATTGAGAAAGTGCTCATTTTATCAGAACCAAGTTCATTATTTAGGACATATCATTTCAAAGGATGGGATAGTAGTGGATCCTGAGAAGATAGAAGCCATTAGAGAATGGTCAGTTCCAAAGAATGTGACAGAGGCCAGATCATTCATGGGCCTTGTAGGCTACTACAAGAGATTTATTGAAGGACTCTCAAATATTTCACACCCAATCACTTCCTTGCAAAGAAAGGGTGTGAAGTTTCAATGGACATTGGATTGTGAAAAAGGTTTCCAACATTTGAAACAATTGTTAACAAGTGCTCCAATACTAAGGATTGCATACCTAAATGAAGACTTCATTGTATGCAAAGATGCATGTAAATAAGGACTTGGTGGAGTCCTCAGTCAAAATGGATTTGTTATATGTTATGAATCAAGGAAGTTGAAGGATCATGAAAGACACTATGCCACTCATGATTTGTAGTTGGAAGCCATAGTGCATGCCTTGAGGAAATGGAGACACTACCTCATGGGGAAAAGGTTTGAGTTGAGGACATACCATAATGGTCTGAAATATTTATTTGATCAACCAACTCTAAATGCTAGGCAAAGCAGATGGTTAGAATTTCTAAGTGAATATGACTTTGATATAAAGAATATCAAGGGGAAAGAGAACAAAGTGGTTGATGCACTCAATAGAAGAGTGCATGAATTGCATGCTATATCCATTAGCATGTACCAATCATATTTGAAAAATATAATTTTAGAGGCTACAAAATTAGATTTGCAATACAAGGAATTAGTGGCAAAATTACAAGGTAATTTGCAGCAGAAAATTGAAGAATACAAGCTAGATAATGATGGAATTCTCCTACTTAGGGGAAGAATTTATGTACCAAATTCTCAGGAATTGAAAAATATGATATTGGGAGAAATGCATAATGTACCTTATGCTGGGCACCTAGGTTATCAGAAAAATCTTACAGTTGTTAAGAGCCAATATTATTGTCCATGAATGAAGAAAGAAGTTGCTGATTTTATTGCCAAATGTTTGGAATGTCAAAAGGTAAAGGCTGAGCATAGACACCTAGTTGTTTTGTTACAACCATTACCCATTCCTGAGTGGAAATGGGAATTTGTAACACTGGATTTCATCACCAAAATTCCCAGAACAAACAAGAAACATGATTCTATCATGGTAGTGGTGGATAAGCTTACTAAAGCTACCCATTTTATTCCAGTTAAGCTCACTCACAAGCAACCAAAATTGTTGATATTTATATGAGGGAAATTGCTCGATTGCATGGCATACCCAAGAAAATTGTGTCTAACATAGATCCAAAATTTACCTCAAAATTTTGGAAGGGATTATTTAATGGATTTGGAACAAATTTGAATTTTAGTACAACTTATCATTCAGAATTAGACGAACAAATAGAGAGGGTGAATCGAGTGATTGAAGATATGTTGAGGATGTATGTGATGGATAAACCATAAAAATGGGAAGAACCTACACTTGGTAGAGTTTTATTACAACAATGGGTACCAAGCATCACTGAAGATGATCCCATTTGAGGCACTTTATGGAAGAAAGTGCAACGCACTGGTCAGTTGGGATAACCCAACAGATAGAGCAGTGATTGGGCCAGATTTACTCAGGGAAATGGAGGAGAAAATGATAAAAATAAAACAAAATTTAAAGGCTTCCCAAGACAGGAAAAAAATCTATGCTAATCAGGGTAGAAATCATAGGGAATTTAAAGTGGGGGACCATGTATTCTTGAAAGTGAAGGCCAACAGAAGTTCCTTGAACTTGGGAAATTGTTCAAAGTTGACAGCTCACTATTGTGGGCCATTTGAAATCCTAGAGAGGATTGGTCCAATATCTTATATGATTGCATTGCCTGCATCTATGTCTATTCATAATGTATTCCATGTATCATTTCTCAAGAAATATATACTTGATCCTAATCATGTTATTGATTGGAATGTGATTCAGGTGGAGCAAGAAGGTGCTTTCCAAGTGCATCTCGTATGCATTCTGGACCAAAAAATAAAATAGCTCCGGAATCAAGCCATAGGGATTGTAAAGGTCCAATGGGCCTGGTACGGTTCCAAGGATGCTACTTGGGATCATGAGAATGCAATGAAGGAATAATACCCACATCTTTTCGAGGATTTTTGAATTTTTTTTTGTATGTATATACATAATGCACTGAGGACAGTGCATTAATACAGGGAGGGGATTGTAATATCCGTAGGCCGAACCCAATTATAAATGTAAATGAAAATGTACTTAAGTTGGTGAGTTGTTTGATATCATTTTGGTATTCACCTTTTATGGCATAGTGCATGCATGTATTGCGCAATAAAATGATGAAGTGTGCACATTACAAGATATTGCGCGCAACATCTTAAGTGTGTGCGATATTGAGGATAGCAAACATTTGTGTATATTCTATGTTATATAGGATGGTGAGTCATTTTGTGATGATTAGGCCAGAGAGCCTAGATGTTAAAGTCCAGCGAGCCTATTTTTGTATATGTCTCACGATTAATATAAAATACATCGTTGCGCGCAGACTGACCATGATAAAAGAGTATGGGGGACTAAACTACACTAGTTAGGGAAAGGGAGGGTCTAAAATTTAAGGAAAGGGGCTAAGCTAGGGAGCTTAAGCCAAAAAGGAATATTATATTAATATTTCCTAAAGTATAAAGTATGGATAATTATTTTATCTTAAGTTCTAAAGTTGGGGACAAGTGGGCCAAAGTAGCTCCCAATATGACAAGTGTCAAGTTGGGGACATGCATACATATAGTTCAGACTTAGTTCATTTTCGTATATTTCCCATCATTCCTTCCATCATTCAGCCATGTTTCTATGACCATTTCACTCAGGCAGTCAGTTATCCTCCATACCTTCATATCAATGTACCTGAACTTGTATCCATACCCATACCTGTTTGTGTAGTTGGTTATCTTAGGAGCTAGAATGAAGAAGCGGGTTGTTAGGCCTGTGAGAAATTTCTCTTTGGGTAAGAGAATTGTTGGGAATTGCTTTCCTAAAGGTGCTAAACTGCAGCTACAGGGCTCTGAGACTTCCTGTCCAACTTGTTGCTGAAGCCCAGAAAGGAAGTGGGGCAGTCGAAGGACTCTTGAGAAGAGAAGGGGCACACTTCATGGGGTGGGAGAGGCATGTGGGGAATGAGGCATTGTACGCTACTAGTTTGAGTTGGCACCTGTGGTGAAGTCTTTCCTATTGTCTATGAGCCATTAGCCTGGTCAGGAATCCCTTTACCCAGGTGGAGTTTAGTTCCATCTCGGGGGTGACCCACTACTGAGAGTGATGAGCAGTGTGGTCTAAGTTTGGGAGGTTTGTGGAAGGTCTGCACATAGTTGGTGATATTATTACCAAGATAAGTGTCAACTGCATGATAAATTTATATGCTGCATTGTTATTTACGTGTTTATTTTTATGGGTTTATCCTGTGTGTGGATATAAATGTATGTATGTTTATGGGTATTTTATGTATATGTTGCATGTATATGTTTACTATTATTTCAGTATGAATCCGTGCATGTACGTAATGTATTTTTCTGTTTACATTTTATATATAATATTCCTCAAGTGTGTTGTGTGTGTATGTTTTAATTGCATGCAGTTCGAAAAATTTACGGGGCATAGCTCAGTTGGATGTTGGCTATGTTACAATATGTTCTGCAGAGAGAAGGAAAAGTGTTCTCTTGTGTATCGTGGCTCGACTTGGGTGGTCGGGGACGTTACATTGGAGGTCAAGAAAATAATGCAAATGTCCTAAGTTTTTCATTTCAAATTTCTTCTTAAGCATGGATTTCACATAGGTTAAAAGTTTGGGGTTGTTGGCATTATTGATTGTGTGTTATCATTGATGGCAACATGAGTCAAACATGTACAATAATCATAGGAAAAGGAAGATCACCTTGGGGAAGAAGCAATTCATTATCATTTTTTATCACAATAGGATCAATAGTGATCCTATATTGTTCCTAAAGCTCATGAGAGATAGAAGGGAGATTCTACAAATAATACACACACAAAATCAGATCATGCAATGTTAAGGTATTTGGAAAGGATGAAGGAAAGCTCATAAGGGAGAGCACATTAAAAAAGTGCTATCGGGATTGAAATCCCCACAGTAAACTCCAAAAGAATCAAGGAAGAATCTTGTCCATTGATATAGTTCTTGGGACAATCCTGGACCGTCAGATCACACAGAAGCTAGATCTTAAACAGAAGAATCCCTTTTGAAGGATCGTTGAAATCTAATTGTCCATTCAAATTTTGGTAGTAATCGCAACCATGGGATCAGTTAGAACCATTGATTGAATCCAAGTGGAAGGATAACGTAAGTTTTGGGACACTGGAACTTTTCCACTTTGGGGAACATTGGAGATAAGGTAGAGGCACAAACTCAGGAAGTCATGAAATCCCTCTAGCAATTAGATCAACGAGGGAGTTCAGATGAATTCTTGACCATCCGATCAAGTTTAGTGGAAGGAGAGGATAAGCCACAATATCTTGGAGTCTCGGATTAAACGACCTCGTGCAAATTGTTGATCTAATATCTCCTTGGAAGCAATGCAAGCCATTGGATCAAGTGGTGAACTCTGGCATTGACCTACTCTAATGATCAGAAGTTCAGAAAAACCAAGAATACCTGAAGGTCGAAGCCCCAAAATCATGAAATCCAAACAACCATCGTGCAAGGGAAGGAATAGTCATCTCAACATTGACCACTCCAGGATTAAGAGGAGTCCCAAACAACTAAAAATCCTAAATCCATGAAGTACCGAAGCCACAAAGTGAAAATCCATGATCCAGGAGGGAGACATGTGGTAGAAGACAAATATGACACGTGGCCCAATCAGTTAGTGACAAATGTCAAGGTATAGTTTTCACATTAGGTATACGAAAGTCACGAATCAAGGTGAGACGTGGAATCCACTCAGCCAGTGCCATGTCAACAGTGAGGTTAGTAAGCCATGCCACTCTGGGATTACTAAATTGAGGGATATCCAAGATTCCTTTATCAACTAATATCTGAAGGTCAGAATAACGAAGTAACACTAACCATTGATCTACTTCGAGAGCATTCTCAACCATTGATCAAGCATAGTGGAAGAATATAGTAAGCATGAGGAGTTAAATGACAATAAGAATTCACCACCATTTTATGACTTATTCGGTAGGTAAAACTCTAGAGGAACTGAACTACTTCAGATTTATAGTAACCCAGAGTCCCAGAGTCACGAATTTCTAAAGTCCCGAAGTGAATGAGGATTGTCCATCTCAATTGAAGATTAAGTGAGAGTCGTTGATCATCTAAAAAAAAAAATTAGTTAAATTTCAATGATAAATGGGGTAGTATAGATCCGACCATCAGTCATAATTTTAGATCAATGATGGAGGTTTATAAGCACATATTAAGTTGCGTAGACATTATAGAGAAATAGACAACACGTTGTTTGATCGGGACCAAGGGATGAGGCTAGGGAAAAGATAAATGGTGGAACAAAACTTTGCCACTTTGGGGATAGTTGGAATTAAGCAAAATATCTCGTAGTCACGAATCTCTAAGATCTTGGAATAAATGAAAGGCGTCCATCTCAATAAATAATTAAGTCAGAATCGTCGATTGTCAAGGCTTGAAAATGATTCTGAGCCAACAATGTTGCCCAAGGATTAGAATAGACCATCAATCTGAGAACTTCTGGAGTAATGTCAGCCATTATATTAGTCAGCATGAGATGTAACCACTCCAGAAGCTAACACTCCATAAGATATCTTTTCAGAAATAACAAGAGTTTGGTAAAGGATACAAGTTTCGAAGGGCCGAAGCTTGGAGGACAAGGTTATTTTGTTGGTCATGTGAGTGCTCAAGGTATCAAAGGCACAACAATAGAAATTAGGGATGTTCTTAGTCGGTAATCTCATGGTTTCAAGCTTGTGGACACATGAATTTTTTATTGAAGGGAGCGCCTATTGATTAAGACTTGAATTCACAACAATTTGAGATCTGTAGACTAATGAATCGATACAAATTCATGATTAACGAAAGTCAAATCATATGGTATTGATGTACCATCGGTCATATTATAAGGTATAGGTACGATGTAAACGAATAAGGAAAGAGAAGAGCTGCTAAGGCTAATAAAATCGTGGTCTTAAGCCCATGGTCATTTGGACATAAATGGTTTGAAGGAAGTGCCTATCTGCAGAAGTTAACAAATCTATAATAGGAAACTAAACAAAAAATAACAAATTCAAATTAATACTACAAAGAATTTGAAGTCTTTTTAATTAAAATAAATAAAAGGCTTAATGAAAAAATACTAAGAATTAATTAAATGAAGAGGTGCATTGTTTTATAATAAAAATACACATGGATTCAATATAAACATGTCCGAATATTATATAAAAAGAAAATTGTGGTGAAACGAGTGTGTGTTGGTGGATATATATATATATATATATATATATATATATATATATATATATATATATATATATATATATATATATATATATATATATATATATATATATATTTT
>ML782246.1:239592-256337 GCA_009831015.1 Picea engelmannii
ATTCGGGGTTTGGCAGGGTCTGTGACCTTGTGCATCAGGAGGCGCGAACTCCCGAACCGCGAAATCCCGATAGAACGAGAGGGAGACAGGTGTCGAGGCGTAGGTCTCTCCACGGGAAGCAGACACGTGGCATCGGGGTTTCGACGTTCGGGAAATGGCGAGGTAAGAGCTTATGTCCCGAGAAATCCCGAGTTGCGATTTCCCGATAGCACGTGTGGGAGACAGGTGTTAGGGAGAGAAGCCTCGCCTGGGATGTTGACAGATGGCATCGTAGAATCGGGGTTCAGGGTTTTGTGATGCAAGTGAATTGTGAAACCGCGATCCCGCGATCCCCGATCGCACGAGCAAAAGGAAGGGGACGCGGCAAGGGGGGTCCACAGGATATAGTGGAAGACAGGTGGCGTCAACTCGGAGTTTCGGGGTTCGGGGATTTGAGAGGGAAGTGTAACATAACATCGCCATTCCCGATTTCCCGATAGGGAAAATCCTGATAGTGGGAAAGTGGACCTGTTGACCATCGGGGTTCGGGGTTTCGTGATGCATGTGAACTAGGTTCGCATGGACCGCGAACTCCCGAAGTGCGATATCCCGATTTCCGAAGAGGAGGATAGCTGAAGGAGCCTACAGTGGGTAGCGGACTCCCGAGGGAGTTGAAGAGTGTTGACTCTTCGGGCCCGTGGTAGAAGAAGGTCCTGGTGGAGCGATTCGCTTGGTGAGGGGCGAGTTGCGTCATTATATATATACAGGAGTACATGTGTACAATTATTGTATATTCTACCCTACATAAAGGTCGTTCATACTTAATAATTTCATTTCTTGACACAAGAGATTACGAATAAAGATTTCGTTACTAAATCTATGAAATAAATCAATGTATAGCTCAACGATTCTCTTGTAAATCAAAATGTGATTGTCTGTCTTAAATATTACAAAGCTCATAGTGCAGAGACTACTTAAGTAAACCACAAGTATTCCTATAATACAATTTAGAAAGAAAACAAATGACTCAGACTGCCATTTTATAATTCTAAATAACACGTTACAGTAGTGACCAAAAAGAAACTAAAGGATATTCATCCAGAACCCTTTGATATACATCAGTCTTACAAATATACAATGTTAATATTGGATCCTCTTACTTTGCCGTAAAGGTAAGTTACAGAGATAAATAATTCAGCTATCATTAAATACAACAAACCTTCACCCACAGGGATAACTTTTTAAGTTTAAATGTTTTTGATCCTTAGTCTCCTAGGGCATTCCTTGAGAGGGGAAAGAGGGAACCTAAATACCTCTTATGGGTGTGGCAGAGATCGACATCCACAACTCTCGTATGGCTGAATCCCCTGCACAATATTGCACAAAAATACCATTAATAATTGAGGGATCTGATATCCTTCCCTATTGCGATGGGCTGAGTAACGTCCCAGACCGAAGGGGGAGGAGGAGCCCAAGACTCCCTGATGGGTACCCTCACAATCATAGGGTCCCATCATTAGTGTTGAGAGCGAGATTAAATAAATCAAAACATTTCAAGAAAATAATATACAAATGACAATTACAGTGAAGTCCGAAGTACATGATTCGTATAATGAGAATAGGTCGAATACATTATTTAAATTGAAAACATTGAATTACAAAGCCACGGGTCAAATAACACCATCAAAGTCTATCTAGCTTCGACTGAGAGAAGTAAAAATAGAGTCAACATTCGTGCCGAGTTACCAGACTCGAATGGACTTTGATATATGCATATACTTTAAGATAATTGGCACGAAAAGGATGACCCGAATTTTAAATATACAATGCAGGATACAGAACATATTCCTATAACAAAATTTGTTCGATTCACAGATATTCCAGACACCTATTTATATATGGCTATGTTGAATGAAACTTTTGGAAATAATTGTATGAGGAAAATTTAAAGTCATAAGAATTCATCAAGTAGTTGGGGAATAGAGGACCCAAGTAAAAACTCAATACAAGTTACCCAACCACGACAGAAAAATGTTATTCGAAACTCACCAAATGGAATTGCCATAACTTGAATAATTATAATATGTAGTCACAGTGTGAATCCCTAACCTATCAATCGAATTCTGGGTTATATTATCGGTGAAGTATCGAAGAGACTCAACACCAAGTAATGGCGTAGAAAGAAATAAAGGAATGTAAGAGACGACTAAACCTAAGAGAAAACAACATGCAAAATGATACCTGTGCAAACTCGTTGGAAATGAGCACAAATAATAGAATGCTGAAGACCTTGTAGAATGACTAAGTATAATGTATAACGATAGAGAAGGAACCTACCATTAGTGAGAACAGTCTAGGGAGGTGCTTCAAGCCGCCATTCTCCCCACGGCAAGAAAACAAAGAGAAAATGCAGAGCCAACTTCAGAATAACTTCACAAAAATGACAAAAGAGTAACTATTGTAACCCTAAATAACGCACACCACGCAGAGTGAATGATGATGGTACAATGGGAGGCATGGTCCATGTGATGGAACTGAGTTGGCGCGTTCGTGTTGGATGGAGCTACAGGGATGGCCCTCGTTTTTCACCTACCTCCATTAATGGTCGGGTCAGAGGTTTAACTCTCGACTAACATAAAATTTCCTTTCACTTTTAATGGGTTATGAAGTAAAGGGTGGATTCCTCGTAATTCTACGGTATGGGAACTTTTAATCTCTAACGACTAGCAGTCCAATTAACACCTCATTTAGTTTAGACATATCTTAGATTAGGTAGAGTTAACGAAATTGTTAGCATAGGGTTTTTCCTAACCAGAAAGTCGTTATGCCATGTGTTGAATGAAAGGCCTTTACCCAACCAAAAATATACCGAGAATTCCTTTCGATGACTTTGGTCATATATAGAAGGGCCAAACACCTTATGTTAACCCAACATTTCTTTAAGGTGTATAACCCCGACCCCCAATACGTTATGTATAAGTCTTACTTGTATAGTCTTGGAGTTTAACCGTGCAAGCAAGAATGGAAGTGTGTATTAGAGGAGAGTTTAGGACCCTAAGTCCCAAGCCTAATATAATTCTAAGTTAATACAAAGTACAAACATATATCTTTATATGAATGCTAACATGACTTAAAAATTGAAAGAAAAATGTTAGATTGTGGGGTTTTCCTTTTTAGGAACACTCTGTTCAATGGGTGTAAGACTGGGTAGTAATGTCATCGTTGACATTCATAACTTAAGAAAACCTACTAGAGTTTAAAAATGGAGATAAAAGGCTACTTTATTTTATTATAAGTCTATTTTAAGGAATTGAAGATTAATGTCCCTGGAAAGAAATTTTTTTTTATGACGAATTTGAGGTACATTACATATGGTATCAGAGAAAAGGTTACAACACTTGGACCTTGAACAGGGATAAATTAATTATTTAGCACGTATTTTTGTCTATGTAAAAACTAACAAACCATTACTATTACAAACAGAAAATTATTTTCCGTTTTGTGTTAATCATGGCAAGCCAGGATGACGCAGAAATCAGACTTGAGGGAAATCTTGGAAAAAGACCTCCTGAAGATCCGAGACATAATAGTGATAGAATATCACCTACTGAAGTTCTGGAAATGATGAGGAATCTCATTGTTGAGCTGCTAGTTTTCAAAGAAGACAATGAGAAACTGAAGAAGGAACAGCATGAACAACAAGAAATAAATGAAGTCCTGCTGCGTAGTATAGTGACAAAGAAAATCCAAAAGGACGATAACCATGAAGAAGAGGTCAGAAAAAGGGCCTCTAAGAATTCTGGTTTTGAAGCAGAAAAAGAGGACAACTCATCTGAAGGTACACCTTCAGCTGAAGATAACACAAAAACAGACAGAAAAAGGAAACAGGTGGATCACCTTGAGGGTGAATTTAAGAAAATCAAACCATCTACCTTTGATGGGGAATCCAAAATAGGAGAGGAAGATGAATCATGGTTATTAGACATCAAGAAGTATTTCCAGATATACAACTATTCCAACAATATGAAGGTTAGAATGGCCAACTATAATATGAAAGAAAAAGGTAGTATTTGGTGGCAAGATCTGAAATTGGCCAAGGGCCTAAAAGAGAAACAGATGGAATGGGCATACTTTAATAAATACTTTAATAAACAATACCTATATGAAAGTTACTATGAAAGAAAAACCAAATAATTTTATGAGCTATGACTTGGTCAAATGGCTATGGAAGATCTGATAAACAAATTCTTGGAATTACTAAGGTTCATATCATATATCTGGGAGGATAAAGTGAAAATCCAATGGTTCCTAAGCTGTTTACCACAGTCTTACAAGGACATAATCGAATTTGATAATCCCAAGTCCTTGAGTGAAATATTCAGAAAGGCCCGAATGTGTTACGACCAATACAAACAACGGATATAATTTCCCAAGGCTTGGAAGGATAAGAAACAAGACCAAATGAACCAACGAAAGAAGGGATACCAACCAACTCCTTATCAAAATGAAACAAAAAGATTTTAGAGGAAATATTTTCACTCCAACAATCCAAACATGCAAGGAGGTAGTAAACCAGTAAATCTGGGAACAAAGAATTTTGGGGACAGCCCCCGTGAACCGTTAAAATGATGGGAATGTGGAGAACCTCATCTAAGGAGGAACTGTCCACGTTTGATTTTAGCAAACAGAACTATTGTTCACAGTTTACAGGAAGCCTCTATAGTAGGGGATGTAGGCAGAAGTTTACATCGGATCAATGCAGTCGTGGATGACTGACAAGTTGACCACCAATCCTCTGTGGTGGAAATTGAAGGTAAAATCAATAACACTCGAATTTTTGTTTTAATTTATCCTGGAGCTACATTAAGTTATGTCACTCCAGATATAGTGGAGTCAAATAAACTTAAGAAAAGAAGACATGCAAAGTCTTGGTTGGTACAACTAGCAACAAGAACGAAAAGAAAGGTTGTCGATTTTATTTCTGATTTTGAGTTCAGTTTAGGCAGTCAAAATATAAAGACAAATATGAACATTCTACCGTTAGGATCTTATGACGTAATTATTGGAATGGATTGGTTAGAAAAGCATAAAGCGGTGCTAGAGTTTTACGAAAAATCACTTAGGTATAAAGACGAAAATGACACGGTTAGGATAGTTCAAGGCATACAAAAACCAGTCTCAATTAGATAGATTTCAGCAATGCAAATCAATAAGTGCATGAGAAAAGGTTATCAAATTTATGTCATCCAAGTAACAAACCTGTTAGAAATAGAAAATAAACCCAACTTGGAGGATTTTTCCATTTTGCATGATTTCAGAGATGGGTTTGTTGATGAGATACCTGAATTACCCCAAAGGAGGGAGATAGATTTTTCTATTGACCTACTACCTGGTTCAGCCCCTATCTCTAAAGCACCTTACCGAATGAGTTTACCTAAATTAAAAGAACTAAAAATACAACTGCAGGAATTATTGGACAAAGAATATATCACACCGAGTGTTTCCCCATGGGGAGCACTAGTCCTCTTTGTGAAGAAGAAAGACATAACTCTGAGATTGTGCATCGATTACAGACAATTAAACAAGATGACTATTAAGAAAAAGTACCCCTTACCTAGGATAAATGATCTGTTCGATCAAGTAGGTGGGGCAAATATTTTCTCGAAATTGGACTTATGATTTGGTTATCACCAGGATAGGATAAAAGATGAAGACATAAGTAAAACAACTTTTTGAATGAGATATGGACATTACAAATTTGTGGTTATACCTTTCAGACTCACTAACACGCCAACCGCATTTATGTGTTTAATGAACAATATTTTCAATCAGTACTTGGACAAATTCGTGTTGGTATTTATTGACGATATTATGGTATATTATAAAATAGAAGAAGAACATGAACAACACTTAAGAATAGTTCTACAAACTTTAAGGAAGCACAAACTGTATGCTAAATTCAATAAGTGTGATTTTTATCAGAAGAAAATACAGTACCTAGGACATGTAATATCTGCAGAAGGCATTGCAGTCGATCCTGAGAAAATAAGGTCCATCATGGAATGGCCGAAACCTAAGGATGTAGCGAACATCTGGTCATTCATAGGAATCATCAGATATTATCGTAGATTTATAGAGGGATTTTCCAAAATTGCTTATCCTATCACATCATTACAAAAGAAGGGGACCAAGTTTAACTGGTCACATAAGTGTCAAGATAGTATTAATAAGTTAAAGGAATTGCTAACTTCCACACCCATTTTAAAGGTAGCATATCCAGATAAAGACTTCATCGTCTTTGTAGACATGAGTAAAGAAGGACTAGGTGGTGTCCTAACTCAAGAAGGACACACTATTTGTTATGAGTCCCGAAAACTAAAGGAACACAAGCGAAAAATACATCACTCATGACTTAGAATTGGCAGTTGTAATACACGCCTTAAAAATGTGGTGGCACTACATAATGGGAAGAAGATTTATATTATTGACGGATAATAGCGGTGTGAAATATTTGTTTAGTCAGTCACACCTTAATGCAAGGCAAGCAAGATGGCTAGCCTTCTTGAGCAATTTTGACTTTGAGGTAAGTCATATCAAGAGTAAGGAAAATAAAGTAGTTGATGCTTTAAGCAGAAGAGTTCATGGGTTATTTGAAATAAATATTAGCAGGGCAGAAAGCGATCTTGAACAGAGGATAAAGACTGCAGGTAATAACGACGAGAAGTACACTCAAATAGTGGCAGAATTACAGAACACCATAGGGAATTCAGACAAATCATATCTGAGTATTAACAAAAATGGTCTACTACGATTTAAACACAGAATATACATACCGGATTCGACAGATTTAAAGTTAACAGTTTTAGATGAAGTGCATAAGAAACCATATTTTGGCCATCCAGGATACCAAAAAATGATAACAATACTTAGAAAGTTATTTTATTGGTTTAATATGAAGGGTGAAATAGTAGAATACTTAGCTAAGTGTCAATATTGTCAGCAGGTAAAAGCCGAACACTAGCATCCAGTCAGCCTATCAAAACCCTTACCGGTGCTAGAATGGAAATGGGAGACTATATCGCTGGACTTTATTACAGGTTTTCCTAGAACTCAGAAACAAAATGATTCTATTATGGTGGTAATCGATAAACTCAGTAAGTCTGCACACTTTATTCCTATAATGTCTACTTTTAAAGCTATTAACATCACTGGAATATTCATGAAAGAAATTTTTAGGCTACATGGTATTCCTAAAATGGTGATTTCGGATAGAGACGCAAAATTTACGTCTTCTTTTTGGAAAGAATTGTTTGCAGGGTTAAATACTAATTTGAATTTTAGCACGAGTTATCATCCACAAACGGAGGGATAGATTGAATGAACAAAACAAATCATAGAAGATATGCTCTGCATGTACGTAAGAACAAAACCAAGCAAGTGGGAACACTACCTGCACTTGGTAGAATTTGCATATAATAATGGATACCAAACTTCGGTAAATTGAGCCCCTTCGAGGGACTGTACGAAAGAAAGTGTACGACTCGAATTAGCTGGGATAACTCAGTTGACAGACTCATGGTTGGACCAGAGATTCTCTAAGAAATGGAGAGCACGGTAAGAAAAGTACAACAGAACTTAAAAAAGGCACAAGACAGACATAAAAGTTACGTGGACCAGAAAAGAAGACACTTGGAATTTCAAGTGGGAGACCACGTCTATTTAAAAGTCAAAGCCCAGAATAGTTCACTTAAGATAGGGAACTGTGCCAATTTGGCACCCATGTTTTGTGGGCCTTTTGAGATATTAGTTCGAATTGGACCCGTAGCATACCAACTTGCACTTCCAACCAATCTAAAAATTCATACTGTATTTCATATTTATTTGTTAATGAATTATGTTCATGACCCTACTCACATGAGCGATTGGAACTTGGTGTAGGTGGAACCAGAAGGCAAGTTCCAAGTGGAACCTCTGTGCATTTTGGACCAGAGAGAAATAAAACTTTGGAACAAAGTCGTCGCTCAGGTAAAGGTGCAATGGAAACACTTTAGCCCTGAGGAGGCCACTTGGGAGTTGGAGGGAGATTTGCAGAAATCTCATCCAATCCTATTCCAAGGAAGGAATGAACACCGATGATAGTGTTTTATTGAAGGGGGAAAGGATGTGACATCCCCAAAAATAATTTATTTTAAGTTTGAAATTCATAGGAAAATTATTCAGTTTTTGGTAAATTTGAAATTAGAAAATTTTTGCCATTTTTGGCAATTTTGAATTTTGAATTTAATTAATTGTAATTAATGATTATGAATGTTGGGCAGAGATCTGATTTGACCCAACTAACTTATTGACTATGACACTTGTATGAAACAAAATACTTTATAATTATTGCTGAAGGACAAATGGAACAACCATGTTGAAATCGGCTAACCATGACTCCATGAGTGGGGAACATGTTGGAACTACCTCAGGGTTGATTGTTACAAGTGGAAAATCAAGAAATTGGCCATTGGTAGCCCCTGAAAATCAGGGATTTGGAAAGTTGCGAAAATTCCCAAGGGGGAAAAAAGACATAGGCAAAAATGACTTCGGATATATGGCATATGGGAGGATGCAGGACACTGCCTAGTATGTTGGGGAAAATAAATCTATCTCTTGATGTTACGAACACTACTTGTTGAGTGTAAGGCAAGGAGATGACTGTTGAAAAATGAAAAGAATTTTTTGAGGAGGAGTTTCGAGTTAGCCCTCATGGTTTCATGGTCAGGCTAGGGGGTGAACAAAACAAGTGATTTGGCTACCTTGTTCTAAGGTTGGGAGGAACCTGGTGTTGGTCACTATAATTGTTTATTAATTAAAAGAATAAAGTGTTACATAAATTGTCAACCCAGGGAAGTCTGTTTATTTCAAAGGAAATCACACACTGTATATGCTCAATCTCAAAAGCAATCCAAAGTTGTAGTAAAAGTTACACTAATCACACCTTGCTTTGAACAGACTGAAGTTCTACTTTAAATTACAGTAAAAGTAATCTATCTATTGCATAATTCAAGATTCAAAGGAAAATAATTATCAGAAGAATCCTAGATTACATTAAGAAACAACAACCTAGGGAAAATGAACCTTTCAACAGACTGCAAAGAAGACTAACTATTCTGTAACAGAGAACAGGACCCTATTCCCCAAAGTAGGAATCTTTAGCACCTATCTCTGACTATCACACTTTCATAAACTCATTCTGCAAACAAATTTACCAATCAAAATGATCAACAATTACCTAGGAATGAATTGTATGAAAATGATGCAACAATAAGTTTAAACAAAGTTTCAACAAAACAGAGTTTTAACAAGGCGTGAATAAAAACAATACTTAACACACTACAAAAACTAATGGGTGAATCTTGTGAAGAAGGTGGGCCCTCTCCTTCTCACAAGATTCCCCAGAAATGAAAGGGAACTAAGAAGAAATTCTCAAATTGATCTTTTTTTCATCTGTCCAATGTAACAAGTTACAATATCAAAAGTGAACACGCTCCTTCTCTGTAATTCCCCTCTAGCTAAGCCTTCCGTAATAATCCCTTCTAATGTCGATTTCTCCTCTATTTAAAGAGGAGAATCCTCTTAATACAATTAAGCATAAAATTACATGTGTACATACAAATCGTATTCTTAGTCTGATCTAATATTTTATGTTGGAATAGGATATTCTGATCTTCCGTAGAAAAATGTCGTTACAATGGTTGTAATGGTGTTGGCTTGAGGTACAACTGTTGCGGCCAATGTAACAACTCCTTTAATTATCTTTTCTTGTTACTGCTGTATGTGAAATACTGTTTCAGCATTGCATATCATTGACTGTTTCAGCAACGAGGTTTTATTATTGTTTGACTGTTTCATCAACGTGGTCTTCAAGCAACAACGATATATTAACTGCAGTCCTGAAACTGTTTTAGAAACTATATATTTATGATTAATGACTAAGTATGAAAGTAATGTAAAATTACATGTAAAACAAATTAAACATATAGCAAAGAGAAGAAACATTATATACCTTTGGAAAAATAGATTAAGGTGATAATGTAGGCTTAAATATGAGTGGTAAAAGGATGTAATGATAGAAAAAAGTATCAGCAAAAAGGTACATTATAGGGTCCTAACATCCCCCCCAACTAAAAAGGTTGCATGTCCTCAGACAACTTCAATATGAATCAGAATCCAGATACTGACTCTGGGCGTGCAAATTACTTAAGCAGTAGATGTAGAAAGTACTATCTGTTGGGGCTCTGAATCCTTGAACATGTTGTAGCCTTTGCCAGGCTGCTGCTTCAACCTTCTTGGGAAACCTATGATGAACTTGATACTTCTCTGCTGGCATCCACAGAATGGGAAAATGGAACTGATAACCTATCCAATTTTCAGTGCATTGCTGGACACTTTTGATGTAACTGGGTACCCGGAAGATTGCTATCTCAAGATTGGTAGGACTAAAGGGATTTTTCTCCTACCTTTTCTGAGAATATTGTTGCCAAAATGTGTTATTTTCTTTTAGGGCAGCAGTCTCTATGGATTTAATAAACTATTAACAATCCTGAAGTATTGTTGCCTGTAGTTGCCGCATATGTTGAGTCATCCCTGGTTTCTTCAAAAATTGATAATATTATGCAACAAAGGTGGAAACGTTCTGTGGTTCTGGCTGTATCTATAGGAGACGATTATCTTCATTATGCCTAGCAGCTAGAAAATCATTCTGCCATGTAATCTGGTTGGCAAGGAAGGAGGCGAGTGCCTAAATCTGGATATCACCAACAAGAGGATTAAGATTAAGCTGTCTGTTCTCAGGAATGGATTCATTATGAAGATATAACTCACATAGTAGATGTTGATCAATAGTAGAGGCTTCTGCAAAAGTTTGAACAAAATCTTCTGGTTTGAACACTGCATAGGGTCTTCCATCTTTGATTGATTTCATTTGAAAGAATGCAAGTCGTTCTGTAAGGAAAAGAGAGTAATTCGGGGATGGTTTCCTAGCAGCCAACAATTGTTGTACCAAATCCAACATCAGGAGCAATTTTCTTTTTAACTCCTCATTCTGCTTCTTATGGGCACGAGATTCTTTGCGTGTTTGCTCCAAAGCTTCCCAGTTTGAATATATGTGGTTCAACCAAAGTAGTTTGTGCTCCTGCAAGATTTTGTCTTGTGTAATAGCAGACTCCTTTTTCCATTTGTTCATTATTACTCGCTCATTCCATGGTTGGGTTTGTGTTCCAGCATCGCAAGTGGTAGGTTGAGGTAGAGTCTGAGTGGCTTGTTCCACAAAAGTAGGGGTACTGATCTTGCCAGGAGGGGAAGATTCATCAATAGGAAGAGTTTGAGCAGCTTCACTAATAAAAATAGGAGCTTCAAATTTAACAGTTGTTGTAGGCCAGGGTTCCTGTAGATTAGCTTTTCTTTTTGGAATTTTTGAAGGTCCTACTGGTTCTTGTGTAACAGTAGGGCATTCCTCTTTTTTAACTGCAAAAGTCGTAGGTGCAGGGGAAGCTCCAGGCATTGGGATTTGAACCACTTTGTAGCCTGCTTGATCATAAATATCCCCACATTGGCTGCACATATACTCTCTATACTAATCATCTTTTGTGTTTTTCTCTGCCATGGCCGCTACGCGAGATAAGGTATATAAATTAAGTTCCTTGTCATAGGATTCCTTTGCCATTACCAGCTCTTGCTTGTAAGCTTCCGGTTCTGATCTTAGAAAGTCATTCTCTTGTAAAAGATAATCCATTGTTGGTTCTGGTTGTTGATCTATCATAGGTGTATCAAGAGGGGTAATTGGTTTTTGTGTAACAGACACAACCTCAGTGGCTAGTTCTTGTGGAGCAGATACAAAATCAATAGTTGATTCTTGTGTTTTAGCTACTTGATGTAAAGAAAATAGTGTTGCAACACCCTAGGCATCTGATTCTTGTATTTTAGGAATAAAGTCAGCAACTGGTTCTTGTGTTTCAGCTGTAGCTGGTTCTTGTGTAACAACTATAGCTGGTTCTTTTGTAACAACTATTGAATGAGTAGCTAGTTCTTGTGTGACAACTACTGAATGAGTATCTTGTTCTTATGTGATAGCTACTTGATGTAAAGACAATGATGTTGCAACACCCTGGGCCTTTGGTTCTTGTGTTTCAGTGCTCGTGGGTGGAATAGGTAAAAATTCTGGGATTTTGGAGGGTGGAGGTGTATGGCCTTTTAGAAAAATGGGTTGGGGGTTTAGAGTAGTGGCAGTAGTTGCTACTTTGGTTCAAGCCCTCGTTTGTCTTTTAGGTAAAAAGGCAGGAAAAGTAGTAGTTTGCTTCTTTCTTTTGCGAGTGGGTTTTTCCTCAGTGATGGAGCAGGGAGGGTTATCAGGTTTATCTTCTTGAGAATCATCACTAAGGATATGAACCGTAGGAGTAGATGATTCTGGTAAATTGTGGGGTGGACTTGGTATGGTAGGAGGGTTAATTGGATCAATTGGATCTGTAGGCGTATTAATGGGTATTTCCGGGGGGTTAGGAAGGTTTTGTGGTTTCTCTTCATGAGGATTTTCAGGATGTTCAACATCTTCCTGAGGGTTTATGGGTGGATTGTTTAGGAGAGGGTTTTGTTGGGAAAAACCATTTTGGATGAGTAATTGAACGAGATGGTGATGGGTGAGGGAAAGGATGGGATTTTTAACCTGTTTACAATAATGCGACATATTTCTAAGACATCTGAGAAGATAGTAAGGAATATTCACCAGTCTAGCATGTCGTAAATGAGATAACAAGACAAAATAATACTGGTAAACTACTTGGTATCGGCCTTCGCAGGTAAGGTAGTGCTTGAAAAACTCTGCAACTTTCAGCCAAGGAGGTGGCAATGAGCTAAGTCGAACACCCCGATCTTTAGGCTCAACTTGTTCTCCTGGCAAGAGAAAATCTTACTGGGCATTAAGAATAATGTGTTTGTGGCTGAACCAATGAATGCCAGTGATGAGAAGACCCAAAACCTGTGCTATATCATCCTCTATGACTGGAATCCAAACCCCTTGAACAATAGAATGGTCTTCTTGAATATTTCGAGCAAATTGAAGAACCTGTTGTTGATCAAATCCCTGGAGCCTCTGAAAATAACCTAGCCAGCCTGCCTGCTGAAATATTTGGTAGACTTCTGGATACAATTCTAGTAGAGTTGTCGTGGTGGGTTCGTATTGTATAACAGGACCTCCCATAGCTATTCAACTCAGTAAAATGCATAGTCATAGAGCCGAGTAACCACACCCGAACAGAGTAAGTTTTGTGGATGAGGGCATGTAAATGATGGTGAAAAGACGGGATAATGGCTAAAAAGAAGTGATGGTAGTTAGTTCGTGTGAAATGATGGCATAAAGTTTCGATATCTCCCCCCCCCAAACTATGGCTGAAATAATGACTTTAAGTGTATGGGGATCATGGTAATAATGAATCGAGATCTTCTCATTATCCATAGTTCCATTTTATTTACATATAAAGTTTACATACCTCATATTTACCTTTGATTTGTACTTCGAAAAATATAGTGCATGTTCATAATAGATCTGCAGTAATCATGGAAGAAACTTTGGAATTATGAAATAAATTGTATCAAGGGTTTCTTTAATCATGGGAGAAAGTAGTGAAAGGATAGAATGTAGTATGAAAAATAGGAGAAGTGAGAGCGAAAGGGCTGAAGAAGATGTTCTTATGACAGGAAGTGCTGAATAGTCATGTCTTAGCAACAGAAAAATGGGCAAATGCTGAAAAAGTGGTGTTTCAGCAACAGGAAAAGAATGAAAAAATTGTTGCTGAAGAGTGATGTTTCAACAATGGAAAATATTGCTGAAGAAATGGTGTTTCAGCAACGAGAAAAATGGGGAAAATGTTGTTGAATAGTGGTGTTTCAGCAAAGGGAAAAATGGGGAAAAATGTTGCTGAAGAGTGGTGTTTCAGTAATGGAAAAAATGAGAAAAATGTTGCTAAAGAGTGGTGTTTCAGCAATGGGAAAATGAGGGAAAATGTTGCTGAAGAGTGGTGTTTCAACAATGGGAAAATGGGGAAAAATGTTGCTGAAGAGTGGTGTTTCAGCAATGGGAAAATGGGGACAGGAAAGGGAAAAAAATGAGAGGGGATGAATGATAGGGATGTTGAAAGAAGATTGGAAGATGGGAAATGAAGATGAATGGATTGAAGAAAGAGGGAGCAATGCTTCACAAGATGAAGCTTGGATCTTCTTGTAGTAAGATTGTCCTTTCTTGGTAGGCCTTTTCTGGATCGAGAATCTGCAAAAGAATCAATTGTAACATGCCATCCCTTGGCATGGATTATTAGTAAAAGAAATTTAATCTAATACTGAAAAATAAAATTTAGAAAAATTAAATGCAATGAGGGGCAGGAGGCTCCTCTAAAAAGAGATAATGTGAATCTGCCACACACGTGGCCTTAAAATCTTCTTTGGAAATGGGGCACTGGTACAGATGGAGTCGATGACCATTCACTAATAATGGTATTTTAGAGTCATCAATTGTTAGGAGCCTTAATGTTCCATTGGGGAAAATAGTATCCACTTCGTAAGGTCCTAGCCATATTGTACGTATTTTCCCTTGAAATTATTTAAACCGAGAATCATACAATAAAGCCCAATTACCTTTTTGGAATTTCTTATGCTTGATGATTTTATCATGCCCTTTTTTTCTTTATTGTTGAATCATAATTGTCTGGTGAATGGCATCTAATCTTTTTTCATCCAATTCATTGAGATACTGCAACTTGGCTATCTGCGCATCAGTCAAATCAAGGTTAACAACTAAAGCAGTCCTTAAGGTTTTTATTTCAAATTCCACAGGAAAGACAACACTTTTTCCATAAACTGATTCACAGGGGGAGAATCCTGTAGTATTTCTCTAGGTAGTTCTGTAAGCCCATAATGCTTCAGGGAGCCTTTGAGACCAATCCTTGCGGTTTTCCTTCACTCTTTTTATTAGAATGACTTCTATTACTTTGTTTGTGCTTTCCACCAGTCCATTGGCTTGGGGGTGGTATGGTGTAGTCATTCTACGATGAATATGATATTTTTGAAGGGTGGCTTTAAAACCATGAGAGGTTAAAGGAGGTCCTCCATCTGTGACTAATTCTCTAGGCACTCCAAATCTAACAAAGATATCTTCAAATAAGAAATCTAGAACAACTTCTTCAGTATCTCTATGGAGTGCTTTAGCCTCCACCCATTTGGTCATATAATCTATGCAGACCAATATATAGACTTTTTGATTGGATGGAGGGTTAATGGGTCCTACAAAGTCTAAGGCCCATATTTAAAATGGTTTGAGTACTACTTGGGGGTTTAATGGCATTTCATCTCTATGATTAGGTTGACCCATTCTTTGACAGCTATCACAGGCCCAAACATATTTCTTTGCATCTTTAAAAAGTGAGGGCCAATAATAACCCATCTTGATAATTTTATGTGACGTTATTTTATCAGCAAAATGCCCTCCACAAGGGCCATCATGACAAGATTTTAGTAAATCATAAACCTCAACTTCTCTAATGCATCTTCGTATTTCTTGATCAAGTCCTATGTAGAAAATACACCCACTTATCCAGCTATACCGAGCACTTTGTTGAATGATTTTTCTTTTCTCTCGGTGGGATAGGTGTGGTGGTAACTTCCCTGCAACCAAATAATTATCAATGTTTGCATACCATGGTGAGTGAGCATATACTGCAAATAAATATTCATCAGGAAAGGAATCATGTACTAGAGTATTATCATCAGGTGTTAACCGAGAAAGAAAATCAACAACTACATTTTCTTTTCCTGGTCGATCTACAATTGTAATATCAATTTCTTGTAATAATAGTAACCATCTGGTGACTCGAGCATTTGTGACAGATTTGTTCATTAAATATTTAATAGCTGAGTGATCAGTATGGAAAAAAGTAGAATAGCCAGTGATGTAATGTCGAAATTTATTAATAGCATATATAACTGCTAAAAATTCCTTTTCGGTAACTGTATAGTTAAGTTCAACAGGACTCATGTTCTTGCTAATGAAGTAGATAACATAAGGGAGATGATTTTCTTCTTGTCCCAAGACAACTCCTATTGTAGTATCTGAAGCATCAGAGGATATATGAAAGGGAAGTGCCCAGTTAGGTCCCCTTAGAATAGGAGCTGTAGATAACTGATGTTTGAGTGCATCAAATGCTTCCTGGCAAAGATTAGTCTACTTGAATTCATCATTTTTCATAAGTAACACAAACAAAGGAGAATCTATTTTGGAAAAAAAATTGATAAATCTTCTATAGTATCTAACATGTCCTAAGAAACTTCTCACATCTGTTTGGGTTTTGGGAATAGGAAGGTTCTCAATGACTTGTATCTTGGATGGATCTACCTGAATTCCTAGAGATGAAATAAAATGTCCAAGTACCACTCCTTCACTCATCATCATATGACATTTTTTGGTGCTTAAGGAGAGGTGGGCTTGTATACATTGGTTAAGTACTTTCTCAATATTTTGTAGTGCTTCCTCAAAAGAGACACCATAAGAGGTAAAATCATCCATAAAAATTTCCATAGAGTCATTAATTATATCAGAAAAGATTCCTATAACTGCTCTTTGAAAGGTTGTTGGTGCATTACATAGTCCAAATGGGAGGAATCTATAAGAAAAAGTTCCCCAGGGGCTAGTAAAAGTGGTCTTATCTTGGTCTTGGGGTGCAATTTTGATCTGGTTATAC
>ML782246.1:265766-280002 GCA_009831015.1 Picea engelmannii
ATTTCGGCTCTTGTTGCTCCTCCACTGGCTGATTTTTGAACTCTTGAAAATGTGGTATCCCTGTTGTTTGATCTATTCCTTGCAGCTCCTCTTGAACATCTTTTACAGAGGTTAACAATTTCATCATATGATTCTTTAGATATATCCCCTTTACCAAGCATATTCAGCATATCTAGACAGTCATCCCTTACTCCTTTTAATAATATTTTTTTAAAAATATATTTACTTACATTGGGGTGACTGGATCTTTGTAGATTATACTGTAGCCTTTCCACAAAGTCCTCCAGATTTGCATCCTCTTTCTGTATCATCTTGAATAGTTCCTCTCTTTTTTCTCTTGTTCGACAATAGTCTTGATATTTGTGCAGAAATTTCTGTTTCATCTGATCCCATGTTGTGATTACATGACCTCCAAGACTCATGAACCATCTTAATGCATTTCCCTTTAATGTTGCTGGAAATAGATTTAATTTTTTAGCATTGGTAATGTAATCATAACTTCTGCATAATATATCAAACTCGAAAAGGAATTCATCATGATCTTCAGAAGATAAACCATGAAAGTTAGGTAAAGATGAAAGTGGAATATTCTTCATAGGAGCTACTCCTCTAGGAAGATCACCAATAGGAAATCCTAAGGTAGAAAAAGAGTTTTCATCATTTACCTCTCCTTCATGACCTACCTGTTATACCCATCCATGGTTTCTTCTGTTTGTTCCCCTACTGCACTTGCTCGATCCTCAATGTTGTCTACTGGTTTCACAACTGTCTCAGTTTCAAAGTTCGCTTGAAAGGAAGGTTGAGGCCTTGGTTTTCGAGAGATTGATCATTGAGGAACAAAAGATTCATATTTTGATATAATCTTGTCGATAAAAGTCTTTCTTCCTCTCCTTCCTCTGCCCCTGCCACTTGTAGGGCCGGTTTCCTTGGGGGCTCTATGTCCTCTTATGCAATATGTACATATGAAAGAAAAACATAAATTCTTTTGAAATATATAATTTCCTTCCTCGGCAACGGTGCCAGAATGTTGGTCACTATAATTGTTTATTAATTAAAACAATCAAGTGTTACATAAATTGTCAACCCAGGGAAGTCTGTTTATTTCAAAGGCAATCACGCACTGTATATGCTTAATCTCAAAAGAAATCCAAAGTTGTAGTAAAAGTTACACTAATCACACCTTGCTTTGAATAGACTGAATTTCTACTTTGAATTACAGTAAAAGTAATCTATCTATTGTAGAATTCAAGATTCAAAGGAAAATAATTATCAGAAGAATCCTGAATTACATTAAGAAACAACAACCTAGGGAAAATGAACCTTTTAACATACTGCAAAGAAGACCAACTATTTTGTAACAGAGAACATGACCCTATTCCCCAAAGTAGGAATCTTCAACACCTGTCTCTGACTATCACACTTTCATAAACTCATTCTGCAAATAGAATTACCAATCAAAATGATCAACAATTACCTAGGAATGAATTGTATGAAAACGATGCAACAATCAATTGAAATAGAGTTTCAACAAAACAAAGTTTTAACAAGGCATGAATAAAAACAATACTTAACAGACTAGAAAAACTAATGGGTGAATCTTGGGAAGAAGGTGGTCCCTCTTCTTCTCACAAGATTCCCCAGAAATGAAAGGGAACTAAGAAGAAATGCTTTAAATGATCTTTTATTCATTTGTCTAATGTAACAAGTTACAATATCAAAACTGAACACACTCCTTCTCTGTAATTCCCCTCTAGATAAGCCTTTCGTAATAATCCCTTCTAATGCTGATTTCTCCTCTATTTAAAGAGGAGAATCCTCTTAATACAATTAAGCATAAGATTACATGTGTACATACAAATCCTATTCTTAGTCTGATCTAATATTCTATGTTGGAATAAGATATTCTGATCTTCCATAGCAAAATGCCGTTACAGTGGTTGTAATGGTGTTGGCTTGAGGTACAACTGTTGCGGCCACTGTAACAACTCCTTTAATTATCTTTTCTTGTTACTGTTGTATGTGAAATACTGTTTCAGCATCACAAATCACAGACTGTTTCAGCAACAGGATTTGCGTACTATTTGACTATTTTAGCAACGTGGTCTTAAGAAGCAATGATATATTAACTGCAGTCTTCAAACTGTTTTAGCAACTATATATTTCTGATTAATGGCTAAGTATGAAAGTAATGTAAAATTACATGTAAAAAAAATTAAACATATAGCAAAGAGAAGAAACGTTATATACCTTTGGAAAAATAGATTAAGGTGATAATGTAGGCTTAAATATGAGTGGGAAAAGGATGTAATGATAGAAAAAAGGTACATTATAGGGTCCTAACACCTGGTTGTTCCCTTTGTTGTTTCAATCCTTATCCAGATATGTTCATCTACTCCCCTCTTGCTATATTTGTATTGTTGAAATGATTGGTAGTATACATGTCTTCCACTACTGGACGGATACCCTATCGTTCATATGTGAATAAATGGAATCTTAAAGTTACTGTATGTTATCTGTTGTAGAAATAATCTATTCTACTGAAGAATGCATATACATGGTTACTGTATGTTATCTGCTGTAGAAATAATCTATTTTGTTAAAGAATACATCTTTATAGTTATTGTGTGTGATTTGTTGTAGGAACAAAACCATTATATTAATGAATGGACTTAGAAAGTGATTGTGTATTATCTTTTATAGGAATAGATATAAATATTGACATTAAACGATGTTATAAAGCCACTTTGTATTAGTCGTAGCAAGGACAGATTTGTCTTGCATAAAGTAATCAATTAACCAAGAAGATACAAAATACAAATTATAGAAATTTCTAGTACCTGTCATGAGGTCATATGCCTATAAGATATTCAAATCCTGTATTAAAATTTCAACCTATGCAAACACTTAAAGAAATATGGAAAATGAATTTTAAGAGCATTATACACGTTTATACGTATACACATTCATAGTTCTGTGGGTTATATAACTAGGCTGTAGAAGTTGCCGACAACGCGAATACCAACGAGGCTTGAAATATTTACTCATGAAATTTGAGATATATATATACAGGAGTACATGTGTATAGTTATTGTATAGTCTACCCTACATAAAGGTCGTTCATACTTAAGAATTTCAATGCTTGACACAAGAGATTACGAATAAAGATTTCATTACTAAGTCTACGAAATAAATCAATGTATATCTCATCCATTCTGTTGTAAATCAAAACGTGACTGTCTATCTTAACTATTACAAAGCTCATAGTGCAGAGACTACTTAAGTAAACCAAAAGTATTCCTACAATACAATTCAGAAATAAAACGAACGACTCAGACTGCCATTTTATAATTCTGATTAATACGTTACAGTTGTGACAAAAAAGAAACTAAAGGATATTCATCTAGAACCCTTCGATATACATCAGTCTTAGAAATATACAATGTTAAGATTGGATCCTCTTACTTTGTCCTAAAGGTAAGTTACAGAGATAAAGAATTCAACTATCAGTAAATACAACAAATCTTCACCCACATGGATAAAATTTTAAGTTTAAATCTTTCTGATCCTTAGTTTCCTAGGGCACTCCTTGAGAGGGGTGAGAGGGAACCCAAATACCTCTTATGTGTGTGGCAGATATCAACAACCACAATTCTCGCATGTCCGAAACCCTTGCACAAGATTGCACAAAAATACCATTAATAATTGTTCAATAGAGATAAGACAAATATAACAAAATGGTTAGTAACAGGAAGGGTTATGCAGAGTCATACTTAACTTTTATAATTGAGGGATCCGATATCCTTCCCTGTTACGATGGGCTTAGTAACGTCCTAGACCGAAGGGGGAGGAGGAGCTCAAGACTCCCTAATGGGTACCCTCGCAATCACAGGGTCCCATCATTAGTATTGAGAACCATATTAAATAAATCAAAACATTTCAGGAAAAGGATATACAAATGACAATTATAGTGAAGTCCGAAGTACATGATTCGTATAACGAGAATAGTTTGAATAGAATATTTAAATTGCAAAAATTAAATTAAAAATCCACAGGTCAAATAACACCATCAAATTCTATCTAGCTTCTACTGAGAAAAGTAAAAATAGAGTCAAAATCCGTGTCGAGTTACCAGACTCGAATGGCCTTTGATATACACACAAACTTTAAGAGAATTGGCACGAAAAGGATGACTCGAATTTTAAATATACAATGCAGGATACATAACATATTCCCGTAACAAAATTTGTTCGATTCACAGAGATTCCATACACCTATTTATATATGGCTATGCCGAGTGAAACTTTCGGAAATGATTCTAAGAGGAAAATTTACAGTCATGAGAATTCATCGGGTAGTTGGGGAACATAGGACCCAAGTAAAAAGTCAATACAAGGTACTCAACCAGGACAAAAAAATGTTATTCAAAACTTGCCAAATGCAATTTCCATAACTTGAATAATTATAATATGCAGTCACAGCGTGAATCCCTACCCTATCGATTGACTTTTGGGCTATAGTCCCAGTGAAGTTTCGAAGAGACTCAACACCAAGTAATGGCATAGAAAGAAATAAAGGAATGTAAGAGACAACTAAACCTAAGAGAAAACGACATGCAAAACGATACCTGTGTGGACTCATTGGAAAGGAACACAAAGAACAGAATGTCAAAGACCTTGCAGAATGACTGAGTATAATGTATCGATAGAGAAGTCACTTACTAGTCGTGAGAATAGTCCAGGGAGGTGCTCCAAGCCGCCATTCTCCCCATGTCAAGAAAACAAAGAGTAAACGCAGAGCTAACTTTGGAGTAACTTCACAAGAATGAAAAAAGAGTAGCTATTGTAACCCTAAAGCACACACACCATGCAGAGTGAATGTTGATGGTACAATGGGAGGTGCGGGCCATGTGATGGAACTGAGTTTGTGCGTTCATGTTGGATGGAGGTACATTGATGGCCCTCATTTTTCACCTACCTCCATTAATGGCCGGATCAGAGTTTTAACTCTCGATTGACATAAACCTTCCTTTCACTTTTAATGGGTTACGAAGTAAAGGGTGGATTCCTTGTAATTCTACGGTATGGGAACTTTTAATATCTAACCACTACCAGTCCAATTAGCACCTTGTTTAGTTTAGACATCTCTTAGATTAGGTAGATTTAACAAAATTGTTGGCATAGGGTTTTTCCTAACCAAAAAGCTGTTATGCCATGTGTTGATTGAAAGGCCTTTACCCAACCAAAAATATACCAAGAATTCCTTTCAATGACTTTGGTCATATATAGAAGGGCCAAACACCTTATGTTAAGCCAACATTTCGCTAAGGTGTATAACCCCGACCCCCAATACGTTATGTATAAATCTTATTCCTATAGTCTTGTAGTTTAACCATGCACGCAAACATGGAAGTGTGTATTAGAGGAGAGTTTAGGACCCTAAGTCCTAAGCCTAATATAATTCTAAGTTAATACAAAGTACAAACATATATCTGTATATGAATCCTAGCATGACTTAAAAATTGAAAGAAAAATGTTAGATTGTAGGGTTTGCCTTTTTAGGAACACTTTGTTCAATGGGTGTAAGACTGGGTAGTAATGTCATCGTTGACATTCATAACTTAAGAAAACCTATTCGAGTTTAATAATGGAGATAAAAGGCTACTTTCTTTTATTAAAAGTCTGTTTTAAGGAATTGAAGATTAATGTCCCTGGAATTTCTTTTTTTTTTTATGATGAATTTGAAGTACATTACAAAACCTGCATGTGATACCACATGTATGACAACTGCTCCACCCATATATCCTTACCATCCAGTAGGTCTGGTAAAAATTCAAATAGCTCCTCTTCTAAATCCATGGTAACAGTTGATACCTCCTGATGTCACTTGATCCTATTTGGATAATCGCTCGCTCTATAGGATAATTTGATCACCATAAACCCACAGACTAGAGGAATGCATATTTTGCCCAAGGGTTTCCATATATATCCATCCATAACACAATGTTATTTTTAAATTACTATATAAGTATTTCCAATATATATATATATATATATATATATATAATTTAAAAATTAATTAGTTAATTAAAAGACAAAAAACATAACAAAAACAATCTGAAAATGAACCAAGTTAGGGGGGAGGTTAATTCTTAGAATTCTTCTCTCTTGCTAATTGAACAAGTAGGTGTTGCAATTCATCCTAATCAGATTCTAGTGCAATGATATGTTTCTTTTGTTGAAGTAGAATATGCATGATAACTTCCACTTGAGATATAGAAATGGTTCCATGTTCCACCAAATTATGTTGAATTTAAGGAATTGAGTTATCAAGCCTGTCAATTGTCTCTTCATGATGCTTGAGGGCCCTCTGGGTCTCTGAAATTTCCTTATAATACATTTTACAATAGCTACAGAATCGATCATGAAAATTGTAGAGATAGATGCATATACAGAAGAAAGAAGAGCCTAATAGTACCACAGATAAGACCGAAATAGAAATACATCCATGTAGTGTAGCTAGGGGGATAATATGGGGTACCTAGGGAGGTACCGAAGGAGAATAATAGTAGATATGTATTTTTATGTATGAAGGTCACTTTTAATAAATAAGGCTTAGTGTGAACAAAATAAATGTAATAGGGCTTACTAGAAGGTTCCTCCTCTATAATGTTCTTAGGTGATAGGTAGTATTATATAAAGGGTGTAAAAAATGTAATGGGTATGCTGAAGAACTATTGTATTTGGAGCATAGCTCATTAGGAGGTTTCCCCCTTGAAGAGGAAAGTGATCATGAGTATATATCTTCCTTAAAAGGATATATTATACAATGTTTCCCTACCTTAATGTTTTTCATATAATAAAGTGATATTTATTCTATATCTTGTGTGGTGATTTATTATTCAGATCCTTGGATCTACTATTATTCCCCTTGGGTGCATCCTTAGGTACCCAATATTATCCCCCTATATACACTATAATCCATCAACCAACAAGACAACATGAAAGACAAGCTATCCTGGAGACTTCTCAACCCACTGGTTCTAAATTATCATATTGAGCTGAGAAAAAAAGTAAAAAGGACCAATGTTTTGAAAAATCATGAACCAAAACATAGAAACTACTAAGATTTAAATGTTAGTCTTAGAAAAATACTTAAGGAGATATAGACTTGTTATCCCATAGAGACACTCCCAAATTTCAACCAAATTGATGTTCAAACTCATCTTGAAGCTAAGGCTAAGGACCAGGGTTTCCACCCAGAAAACCAATATGCAATCTAGGCAGGAGACTTTACACTTGAATCCATAGAAATTCAACCCTTCTCCATTAAATTACCACAATAATTATGTCGGTCTTGATCAAATGATTCAAATACATGCACAAGGAAGAATGTTTTCATGTGGAAAGAGATGGATGGTGTCATCAAACTCTCCCTTGCTTCAAATAAACATCTATATGTGGTATTAACCACATGCCCACTTAAATGAATGGTTCATGACATAAATTTCATAATCATGGTATGTGTTGGTATAAATTCTTGTTGTTGAGGACTATAGTCCCCTCCTTTTTCAAAGTGGATAAGTTTTCATAACAGTATGCTACCATATTGTTTTCCCTCAAAATGTGGAAGAATTTCATTCTCAATAATGAGGATTGAAATTTACTAACCCTTCCAATTAGAGATGTTACTTTGGCATTGTTGGGGTTGGAGTCTAAGGAAATAATCCTGATAATGATTAGAGAATCCCCTACCACTATCATATTTTGAATGAACAAAGTTTTTCCAAGATTCATTACTTGGAAAAGTGCATAGGTCTTGACCAGATTGTTGGAGATGATACCAAGTCTCCATGCATAGGTATAGACCGATTTTCCTCTAGGGTTAAAGATAAACCCTCCTACACTTGACACCCCTAGATCCCTCTTAGAAGCACCATCAAAGTAGAGGATAAATGATGCCTCCTCTAATCTCCATGTCTAGAAATATTGATGACTCATTCAAAGTTTCTAGCATGATCTAGGGATTGCTAATCTTACTATGATTATGGAGGAAGAGGTTTCGTTGTTAAATTTCTCAAACCAAACCTCTTCATCTATGTCAAGAAATTGAGGAGATGAGAACCTTTGGAATTGATATGATTCGCCAAAATATTCGTGGCCCTAACTGCTACCATGTCTAGTTGGAGAAGCTCTTAGTGGAAGATAATTTTTTTTCAAGCTAACCATACCTTCCAACAAATGCATTTTGGAAAAGTTGACTAGATCCACTTGAACATAGGTCTATTTTTGAAAGAGCCTCTATATAGATTGCACAAATTTTCAAACATACTCTTCTAGGATTCTGGCTTTCTATATCATTATTCAATCCCTTTTACTACATGAATATAGACCTAATGTGAGTAAGAAAATTATAGAAATAGATGATTTTTCAACTCAACATTAATAAAATAGAGAGCACACCTAGAGGGACCTTGTAACCCGCTCTTCATCATATTTTATGCCAACATAATATTTACATGAATCAACACCCAACAAAATATGTTGATTTTAGGAATGCCATGCCATATGTTTCTCTATATCGAGGATCTGGGAGGAAGCGAAGATTCACACTAACCCCTTTTGATATAAAAATCGATCGATCTCAAACCTATTTGATCTAGAGAGTCCCAACATCATAGAGCACATCCTTTTAGAAGGGCCTAAAGTAGCATAATTGAAGAAGAAAAATGAGAAGGGGGAGAGGAAAAATTCCAACCTAACTAGGAGCTAGAACTGGACCATAAAGAGATGTCATAAAGGGAATTCTTACCTTGAATATCCAATAAATCCTTAAAATAAATGACTTCTTGATTTGAAAATAATATAATATTATCATTCAACAAATCTATTTACTTCTCATTACTATGGACCCACATTAATTTCACTTGAATGATTGGGATAATTGTTTTAATCAACTTCCAACATTAGGGTAATTTTGAGGAAAAAATGGGCTTGAAAACAAAAAATGTACTATCAAAGTCAACTTTAAAAGAACCAATAGGATTCAATATGTTGATTTTAACCATAAGGGTAAATATTTTTGGAGGAAAGAAAAGAAAACTACTTTTTTAATCATATTTTTGACTTATGTCCTTATAGGTTTACTCAAATTTCAAGTGTAGACAATTGTTGGATACATAATTAAATTTCACATCCAACGAGTACCCACTTTGTATACTTTTGATAGACCCACAATTAAATAAACTCATGTATTTTTAGTTTATCTCACTACGGGTCCATCAAAAGTGCATAGAGTGTGTACTCTTTGGATGCAAAATACAATTATGCATTCAATGAGTGCCTACACATGAAATTTGAGTAAAACTATAAGGAGATAAGTCGAAAATACGATGAAAAAAAACAGTTTTCTTTCTTTCCCTTTGAAAATTCATAACTCTTATTTTTTTATTTTAACTATCATTTTATTATTTTCCTTGGGAGACCCATTTTAGATCTGAAAATTTCCTTAATGATTAGGGATCCATCTCTTACATGAACAATATCTAGACATCATTTCCTCTTTCCCATGAAGTATTTCTTGCGCAATATTTTCTTCCACCAATCATACTTCCTAGTAATCACTCTGAAGAATTTTGGCACCCACTGCTAGGTTCATCAGAGATGTATCTTTGATACTAAGGACTCCATGTGTTTTTGGAGCCCGAATTGTGGACCAATTTACCAAGTGTTATATCTTTGTATTTGAATTTCCTCTCTACCATAGAAACCTTATAATTTATTGAGATATTCGATGTTTTACTCCCAATGGGTATAATAAATATAAATACCAAAATACGAGCAACATTTAAAGGATCAATTTTATGAGAACCAACTAGCCAACAGGGTTTAACCATTATACCATTGACTTAATAGAATTGGCTTTAATTTTGAAAATATTTTGATGCCATAATTGTGAGGAGGAAGAATGTAAACAAATTTTCATACCAAAATATATAAAGGAATACTGTGCATAATTACGAGGAAATAGGAAAATTCTGGAAATGACATTAAGAATATTTTTGCTCACATACCAAGCACAAATTTGGCCTTTATTATGATTTATCAATGATCCAAAATGGATCGAGGAAGGACAAAATTTCAAATTTCTTGAAATTGGACGAAACTAGCACGAGCATAGGGCTCGTCGTTTCGATTCCGGTAATATATTCTTTATCGAAAATGGACACTGTATGGCAAATTTATCGTGATCTGAAATTTTTCCCAAACATGGAAAAAATGTCAAACAACATTTAACATTCGATACTACTGACATCAGTAGTACACCATCATGACATGGAAGATGACATCATGATGAAATCAACATGTTGATGTGGAAGCACTAGAGCGTGAAACGTGTCAGGCATTTTTGGTGTTTTCGGGTGCTAATGTGGCGGATGACTGAACTGTACGGACATTGATGTGGCAGTCTATACAGTGACGTGGAAGGATTAGGTCATGATAGGTGGCAGGATACATATGACACATGGTAGGGTACGGATGACAGGTGGCATTGACATGGCAAGCTCCGGGCATGACACGTGGCAGGTGTGCTGACTGTGCATACTAACTGGTAGGGTGACTGTGTGCTAACTTGATTGTGCAGTGGAAAATCACAAGATGAAACGTGGCCCAATAATTGGACGTCACATGACACCTCGGATGAGGCCAATGAGGGCCAGTTCAAAAATCAATTTCACTCCGTCGAGCTCGAACCCCCGATCTCTAGGCACTCCAACGTTCCAACCTCTATGCGTTATCCAACTAGGCGCAAGTATTACTTGTTAATAAAAGTGGCATAATTTATATTTGAATTGACGTAGCACGTTATTTTGGGGGATAAGCACATGGTCAATGGGGCTAGCCAACCAACCAAGGTGCTGGACCAGGAGCTAGACCAGAGGACCAAGCCAGAGCCCGAAGCTACATGGCATACACACATGACCGAGAGTATGGAGGACTATGGTACCAATGCCTAGCGCATGGCCACATGGTTTCCCATATGACTAGGGGACCTAGAGAAAAGGGTGTGCGCACATGAAATTTGGACAAAAAGTGGGTTTAAAACTTTATTATTGGATTTTGTTTTACTTAATTAGCTTGATTTTTGGTGGATTTTTGCCCAAAAAAGAGGATCTGGAGTCCTTTTTGAGGCCAAATCTTGGGAGAAAGTTGGGATAGGATCCCCAACAAAAATTCTATATAAACCAGGTGTTTTTGACAGTAATGGAGGTTCATATTAGCAGAATTAGGCCAAGTTGTGAAGCTTAATCCATTTTTATGCAGGGAAGCTAATGAGGAAGCGAACTTTGGAGGCCATTTTCGGGAGCTATGCTAAGCCCTTTGAAGCATTTAATATTAATAAGAAATCCTCCCCCATTGAGACAAAGTCTCGGAGATGTAGGCAAATTTGTCGAACTCCGTTAACAATATTCGACGTTATGGTTTGTTGTTCTTAATGCTCATTTTATGTTCTGCATTTTTTTATGATGGTTGCAACATTCTTTCATTAAATCTTCTTCTTCTCTTCAATTTATAAATGGTAAATCAACTCATGCAAAATACTTAACCAAGTCTTTAAAAGATCAATTTTGGATCAATCAATCGACATGGATGAAGAGATCCAAAAAAAAATTTAAACCTACATGCCATGATAATGAAGGCTCCTTCTAATAACAGGGTGTCATCAACAAATTGTGAGTGATTCATGCTTTTACCCCTCTTACCAGTTTAATATTAGGTAGATTCCCATCACAACATTTAGACTCCAACATCCTCCTATGTGACTCAGACATAATAATGTACAATGAAGGAGAAAGTGGGTAGACTTGTCGTAATCTTCTGTTGGATTTGAAAAAAACAGTGGAGTGTCGATTGACCAAAGGGAAAATCCAGGGATTGCTTATACATGAAGATATTTAGTGAACACGTGCATAGTAGAAACCAAATCTATGAAGAACAACAAAAATAAAATATGTCTAATCCATTCAAAGGTGTTAGCCATATAATTTTTTTATAATCATTCCTTTAATTCCCTGTGATTGGCAAGAATGAATCGCCTCCTGCACCAAGATGATATTGTCCACAATTTTCCTTTTTTTCCATAAAACCTCCCTAATTTCTAAAATTATTTTAGGAAGCAGTTTTCAACCTATTAGCAATAATTTTGGTCATTATCTTATAAGAATAATTACATAAAAATATGGTTATGAATCTTGAGAAGGAAGAAATGATTACTTCCTTAGGAGTGAGTGCAAGAAAGGTTGGGTTTGTGGCCCCTCCAATCCTGAAGGATTTATGAACCTATTGAAGAATCCTTATGGATAAAATTTTATGATATCCCAACACTCCCTGAAAATTGAATAGAGACTGAATATGGACCAGGGGATTTTTCCAAAGAAATATCTCAGATAGCCTTCATGATATCCTCCTCTATATTTTCCTAGATTAAACAACCATTTTCCCTAGGGGAGATTATTGACAGGATGTTTTCCAACGTGGATGCTGATTCCTTTAGATCAAATCCACCCTTTTCAGAATACATATCTATGAAGTGTGAGTGTGTTGTTACCTTGATATCATCAAGGAGCTAAGGGTTACCCCACTTGACGTTGTAATCTCCTTGACATTGTCTTTCTAGAGATTGGCATGCACTTTCTTGTGGAAAAATGAGGTGTCCATATCCTGACTGTCAACCATAAACTTGGGTATTTTGAACGCCATTTTTCTTCCTATGATTGAATGGATTTTTATTTTATTTTTGAAAAGCCTCATTTTCTTCAACTAATAATTCTTGTATAACCTACTATTTTTCTAATATTGCTTGAATTAGGTCCAATTTTCCTTTACAATCTTGTACCTCTTTTTCTAGAGAGGAATAAGAAGTATTATCCCAATCCTTGAGAGCATGCTTGGTATATTTCAATTTCTATTTCGAAATAAAGATAGGGGATCATACTATCTAGTTACTTAATGTCCTAGAGATGACGTGGAAAGTTTATTTCTCCTACAATCATAAAGGGTTAAATCTAAAAGGAATAGGGCCATAATCACGAGTCTCTTTAATTTGCAAAGGAATGGTCCTATGATCAAAGGTCGACCAAGGGACGATTTTAGAGGAAAATGATACAGATCTCTTAAGATAAGTTCTTTGGACAATGAATCTATCTAATCAAACTACTATATCACCAGGATCAATTCTTTTATTTTTCCAAGTAAACCTTCCCTTCCTAGGTTTTATTTCCATAAGGTTCCAAAGGGAGATTAGATTCTCCATCCATTCCCTTAGGGGTTCCTTTATGATACTTACCCCCCAAACTTTTATTTTTAAATAAGAGTGATATTAAAGTCTCCTACCATAATTCTCCTACTATGATAATCAGGCCCTTGAATCGCTCAGAGTGAATCCCAACACTCTACTTTTTAAGAATATACAGTGGGCACATACACATTTACAATGTTGAAAATCTCGGTAGATTGCTTATGTGTGAGGCTTGTCAACAACCAATGTTATGTTTTCAAGCTATAATTCAAATGAAAAATAGTGTTTTTCCAAATTGTGAAAAGCCCCCCCAAGGCTCCTCTTGCAGTTACTACTTTCCCTTCACTATTCTTCCAATTTTTCTTTCAATTTCTTAGTGTTTCATCAATGGCTAAATTTGTCTCTTGGAGTAGGAGAACAATGATATTTTATAATTTAATCAGTTCCATTACAGACTCTACTTACTACTCATGCCATTATATTTCTACGAGACAATATTCATCATTTACCTGCTAGTTTGTGGGTTCCACCTTGTGGCAGATTCATACCAATTATGTTTCTTGTGCTTGTTGCATTTTTGGCATATATTTTTTCAATGGTGATTTTTCCCCCTATTCTTTCTCTTTCTCTATCATTTCTTCTCCTACTTCACTTGATGGTTTTCTACCCCTCCTTTTGTGTGTTTTCCCTTCAATAATTGTCTCTTTTTTTTCCAAATCTATTCTCTCTTTTTCATGGTGATGCCCTTGGTGACTTGGAGTTGTTCCTAAGGAATACAAGGATTTTGACAAAGAGTGAGATGTATTATCCTCCTAATCAAGTATGTTACTTTCTGTTAAGCCCTAATATTGGCTCATTACCCCTTAATTGGGGCATATTAGATTAGTAATGCTATTTTATTTATGTCGGATTTAGGCCATTAGTTGTAATTTAGATTAGT
>ML782246.1:285169-324027 GCA_009831015.1 Picea engelmannii
TGTACTTGAACATTTAAGTGGGGTAAAAGGAGGTTGCCCCCTCGAAGAGGCTTATTATCTGAAATTATCTCTTTTTCAAGGCGTTGAGTACTTTTCCTGAGGTTTTTATATGCTATATTGATGTTTGGTTCTTAACACTTTCAGCTATTGGAGAAGGGACACAATCTAGGTTATCTTATGACACCAAAATTTCAAATGAGATTCCATCATTGAAAAGAGGAAGGTATACCATTTTCATAGTAGGAATATTTTCACCATGAGAGATAATTTCATACTTGTTTTCGTTAGGGATGGATGCATTGCATCTGGACCCATTCGAAGGGGAACCTTTTTTACTACTTGACAGATCTTTGGATTGGCTTGACGAATATTATTTCGTCGAAACTCGTTTCGATACAAATGGTTGAATGGTTGATGCTGAAGAAGACACTTGTTGGGGTTTCACTGCAGGGGGTGTTTGTCTATTGTTAGGAATTTTCTTATTTGCATCCTACCCTTTCTCATCCTTCTCTCAAGTTCCTTATTTTGTAGCTACATTCTTTGTGTAGTCTTTGGAAAAATGGCCATATTCATGACACAATTTTCATTTAAATGGAAGTTGTTCATGGTCTACTAGATGAATGTGCTTCTAGTTTTCTAGTGTCAACTATATTTCCTTAGGTAAGCCCTTTTCTAAATCTACTTCAACAAAAATATGGGCATAGGAAAACATCTTGTCCCTTGGTTCAGATTTGTTAATGTAGTTACTAATGGTATTTCCAATACTTCTCATGAAATCCTCATTCCAACAATGCAACGGTAGATACAACAGGCACACCCACACCATAATTGTAGAGGGAATGTGACTTTCTAGAATGAAATAAGGGTTCCATATATTTACATACAATCAATTGGTGCCATAAAAGTAGGGTCTGCTTCAGAATATTAAATCCCTATCTTCTTTGGTCTCAAAGAAAAAAATCATAAAACCCTCGACCATAGAAATAGTGGGACAAATTACCCTTGATGATGACTTGTCAGTTCTTTTGGATATGAATCAACATGGCTCTTTGTTATAACCCTAAATTTCACCACACATGCTTACTTGGCATCAGGCCAACTCATATCCCTTCTTTTCCAAAACTCTATTGAACAACTCTTTGAAAATCCTCTTGTGTAAAGGCCCACGCGCCCTAACCCATTACTGCATGCGTGTACACGTTGGTTGACTCACAACAGCCCGCGTGTACCTACAAAAGCACGAAAAAAGGAAAGTTGTCGACGGAACAAAAAGCTATGGGTGAGTTAACTAAAACTCCTGGCCATGCATGGCCGAGGGTTCATCCAAAAACCTAGCTCCTTCTAGCCTACAAAAGAAGGGGTAGGGGTACCATTTGGAAGAGGAAAAAATATAGCGAAGAAACTTTGCCCATTTACATATTCCATTGTCCCAACCCTTTAGCCTTTCCTCATGCCAAAGGAGATTTAATGCAAAGAAATTGAAGGACAGAAGAAGAGGAGCCCAGGATTAGGTTCAAGGAGTGGTGGTCGGCCTCAACTTTTGTAAGTTGAATCACTTTAAGTAATAAAGAGAATGATTTTCCCGTCCCAATTCATGAATTGTCTATTTTTTGATTAGTTTATGTTTGATTTCTAACCCTTGAGTATAGAAGTAGCATGCATGCATAGTTGTTGTTTGTCTTGAGTGTAGGTCATCCTTGGAAGGAGCATTGTGAACAAGTAATCAAGCACAACAGAGGATCGACATCGAACACCGGTAATAAGGTAGGTCGTCCTTTCCATGCATTTACTGAGTACAGGGGATTTAAATCTTGGGATGTAGGTAAAAAGTAGTTTCTATTCGGTCAAATCTGCATGCAAACTCTGAACTCTATTTGCTAGTTCGTAGGGTGTTTTTCCCAACAACAGAATTGGTGACCATACTGGGGAGAGTACTCTTTAGGGTTCCTGGATTTATTTAAGTTTTTGGGTAGTTTAAAGGCTAGGTTTTCTTTTTTTTCTTTGCCTATCTTTTCTTTTCGTTTCTGTAAGGTCTGAGCTAGCAGGGAGTCTGGTTTTCCATACCATCTTTCCCTGACTTTTGCTTGACTATATTTTTCGGGACACACAGAGGTACATGTGGCCTGCATAAGGCCTGAAACATGTACCCGCGCCCTATCCTATCACAGCCCGCGTGTGAACGCTAGCTGTAGAGATAGCAGTAGTGTGTAGGAGTTCAGAGAACCTTAGAGGCAGTCCTCCTCTTCCCTGTCAGAATCACACATTCTCAGGGGGTTTTCTGGAATTCTGTCTGAGTCTTGTTTGCTAACAGTCCTATCTCATATTGGTTTTTGCCTTATTATTTTTCCTTTCATTATTTGTTTTTCTGTTAGAAAGATTATCCAAGCCTTAAAGGGATCCTGGTTATCAATACCAGAGGCCTCTTCTTGGTTTGGTCTATCTATTTTCATATTTTTCCTTAGAGTTTAGATATACACGCGGCCCGTACAAGGTCAACCCGCATGTACATGCCCTTTGTCTCTGTTTAGCACGCATTTGCACGCGTGCTGTTTGAGTGACAGTTGCGTGCTTATACAGGCTTCTTTTTGTTCAGGGTGGGGCAGTCATCCCCTCCTTTGATAAGAAGTATTCCTCTCAGGTGTTTGAATCTATGTTTGAACAGTCAGTAGCTTAGGCTTCATCTTACCCTTAGCCTGCTTTTTCTCAGTTAAAAGTTGACAATTTTTTTTTTCTTTTCTTTTTTCTTATGGTTTTTAGACAAGTGCGAGAGTCATTGTTTTTACAATTTCCATTTTTTGATTCTTTAATCTGATTCTTTGCGATCTGCACTTTAAGCCAGATTTGTTTTTCTTAGTTTTTTGCTTGTCAGTATTTTCCCTTTCTTGCTTTACTAGCACTTAAATAAAATAAAATAAATCTCTTTTCATTTTCTTCTTTGGTTGAAGAGTGTGTTTCTGCATCATTATCTAGGGAAAAGTCTTTTATTTAGTAAGTTTTTTCATTTCACTTAGATCATAAGTAGCTCATAGTCGAGTGAAATTCCTTTGAGTTTTCTATCCAAAATCTTAGAAAAATAAAAAATCTTTCTTTGTGAAAAGTTGTTGAAATTTTGAATTCAATAAAAGTTTTTTGTTTCCAGCTTTTTCATTCATTTTTTGCTTTCATATTTTACACATCATCAGTTTCACCCTCATACCCCTTGACGTAAGAAAAATCCATAAAAGCAATGCTAATTTTAAAATCTACTAGACTTTTATGTTTGTAGGGTTCACAAACTAGTTCAGGACTAGGGCCTTGGATTAGGTTGGAGAGGAAACTCTTCAAGGCCATTCAAAACCAAACATTAGAGTCTGAGATAGGGAGTGTATAAGTCCAGTTTTGTGGAAGTTATCTGGGACCCCCCTCTAACACAGAGGATAAACATGAGGTCGCGTGTGGAAAGGTAGCGGAGATAACCTCTCCAAAGCCGGACCAATCGTAGTGGAGAACACATATAGAGGGCTTGTTTTGGGATTCCGTCATTTGCATTTGCCACAGGGCTTCTTGGGTCTCGAATCCATTCGAGGTCCTTAGTCGTCTTCCAAACCATTTTCTCTTGATACCCTTGATAGGTTTCAGGCTCGATACCCTGCTCATTGTGGTCTACCCGACTTTCGACTGTACCTGCCTGGTGATTGTTCGTGTGCTGGAAACCTAGTTGCCAATCTTTTTAGGGACATACACAGGTGACTACGGGGGTATACCGCAATACCTAGGATAGACATCGAGCCATGCTTTGCAGATTATACCCATAGGGTGCTTCCGTGTTCAATTTGCACTTGCATTGGTAAGTTTCTCTAGTGTTGGTTGTTGTAACTGTTCTTCCAAATAGTTTAGTGATTCCTTGTCTTATCTCTTAGGGGATTCTTTTTAGTGTGTGTTACTTTTGAATGTTTATAATACCTTAGCGTGTATTGGATCTTCTCACACAATGGAGGATCCTGAGCTCCACATGTCACGAAGGCTTCTTGGCTTGTCGCCGGTTAGACTGGAGCCACCCCCGCCACCATTAAGGTGGAAGCTAGACCAACAAGGGTCTTTTGAAGCGACCGGGTTACAAACCTTTGGGCCTGAACAACTCCCGTAGGAATCAACCATTTTGGACCTTGAAGAAACCACTCTTGGCTCAGTTGAAACCCCAACCACTGATATCTTGGCACCATTTATTGTACCAATCCAATTTCACGAATGCCAGACAATGCCTCACATAGAAATGGAAACAAATGTTGTTACTCCTTCTGGGAATTCTTCAATTCCCACCACAGTTTCCACCACAGGAGAGTCATCTCCTAACCTACTGTCATTGGTCCGAGCCACCATGGTCTCGGCCGCAACTACGTCACACAGTGGACCGAACCCATCTATGGCGGTGACCACAACCCCCTTCACACCTAGTGTGATAGGCCCTCTGTTCTCATACGGTATGCCTAGTTCAGGTACAATTCCTATACTAACCTACTCCAATTTACAGACTTTAGGTCTAGGGGCAGGGAGCTCTAGCGCTCCTCTACAAGGTCACCTTGGGGGAACTCCTGTCCCTTTTAATTCTTTTCCTTATGCAGGAGGTCATATCCCTCCTTCATCCCCTTCACTTGGTGGTCTGCATCAGCAATCCGTCGGGCAACCTACACACAATAGTTTATTTGGAGCGGGGAGTTAGGGACCACCTTCGTACAGTATGTCGGTAGGTTTGACACCGTTTTCTTGGAACAGAATGTTTGGTAACAACACTTTCTCGTCAGCCGCTTTCCCGACTGGGGGCAACCCCATTTTTGGACAATCTACTCTTGCGCAAGGTACTATTTCTGCACAGGGGGCACACATAGCAGGACCTTGGAATTCAGGACAAGGATCTGTTCCCTCCTCCCGAATTTTGTTCTGGGGTAATTCTTTCCACAGTCAATGGAACCCTGGAAAAACTACTATGCCTCTCCTAGCAGGACCGACATGGGGTAATCCTTCCCAAAGTCCTTCGAATACAATGCATGCCCAACACTCTATGTCCTTTTTGGGAAATCAACCGATTATGTCTCCACAGATGAAAACTCCTTACACTGGTTAGGGCCATGGTTTCTATCAGAATCCGGGCCAGCAGCCAAACTTTTCTTGGCAACCTGGTGCCAGTCAAACTCCAGGACGCTTTTTCCTAGGTTATCAGCAGCAACCCAAACTACCATTCCTAGCAACTTTACACTTGCTAGATTTGATAAGGTTGTTAAATGATCCTATTTGTCATGATCCACATTGGCCTCCTATGCTGACGAAGTTGCCTTCGGACATTCCAAAGTTCGAGGCCAAGCCTAATGAATATCCAGGTGATCATGTGACTACCTTTCATCTTTGGTGCTCATCTAACTCATTGAAATATGATTCCGTACAGTTGCAATTGTTTCAACGTACTTTTATTGGGAGTGCCACAAAATGGTACATTGAGCTTGATCGCTCAAGATACTCTTCTTTTGGAAAACTGGCGATGGCCTTCCTTAACCATTTCCAGTTACCTGTGAGATACGACGCTGGCACAGAGTTGCTCACCAATTTTAAACAGACAATAGAAGACCATATCTCTGATCATATCCAAGAGTGGAGACACCGGAAGATTTTAATCAAGGTACTAGTCCCACCAACATTCTTGCTTGAGAGGTTCCTTAAGTTTTTGGTCCCATAGTTATCCAAAGACGTTGCGACATCCATATTTTTCTCCGAAGAAGATGCCATCATGAGGGCTCAACAGTTTGATCTCATCTATTCTCAGTCTGGTTTATTATACGACATCTTGCCAGATGTGCCATGTTCGATACTGGATAAAACTAGACAGAGAGATGGACCACATGTCGATGGTATTGTTGGTTCAGCACAAACCAAGCCTGCTAAGCATTTGACAAGTTGCAACAGTTATCCATACAACACACAACGGCCAGCCAAACTACTGCTTTGGCTGCTCCCCATACACAAACATCGAAAGTACACACTGTGTAGTCGACTAACCCAAAGGCCACCCAACAGCCTGAAGGGAAGAAAAAACAACGCAAGAAGGGTAAGGGGGATAAAAAACCCACTGATAATGCTGGTGGGGACAACACGGAAAAATGGAAGGTGAGGTATCCATGAAACTTGTGTGTGGAAGACCACCCAACCCATCTTTGTCCTCGACTTGCAGAGGCTCAAAATTTTGTCACACAACAACAACAAGCAGTGTTGACTAAACCCTTTCAACATGGGAAAAATCTAACTCAAGCCTATACAAGCATAGAAGGGGGCAACCAAGAAACCTGCCCGCCTCCAAACAATCCCTCATCCGCGAACGTATATATGGTTAGGGGTGATGCTTTTATATCAACTATAGTGCACGACTATAGTAAACCAAGAACTTCTGAGAAGGGTAAAGAAGCTGATCTCCCATCTCTTCCTCTACAGATTGAGAAGACGTTGGGAGAAACAATGACATGCATTCCAAAGGGTGCATTTAAAAAAGCTTCTCACAAACCAAATGCAAGGGCCACCCAAAATTACTCTGTGGTGGAGGATTTATCACAAACCCCTTGTGTGATGTCTTCTTTGGAGGTCCTCCAAAGTTGTCCTGCTAAGAGGAAAGCCTTGTTAACCACTTTGGGCTCTACTGAGACTTGTAATCTGGGCACCATCATGTTAGATACAACCGACTTAAAACCTCGTCTGCCTTACCACGTAGCGTTTCAGATAGTATTGGCTCATCCCACGAAAACTTTTACTCGAAATATCTTCCGCACGATGGTCGACGAGGGCACCTTGACATGCGTTATGTTGTTAGCATGCTGGAAGGCCATTGGCCAGCCCGTTTTGTCTCCATCACCTACTCTCCTCACTGCTTTCGATGGTTGTTCATTTCGACCACATGGCATCATTCCTTCTTTCCCCGTGTAGTTAGGAGGGAAAACCGTGTGTGTCGAAGTAGAGGTAGTCGATGCTCCCCTTGACTATAACCTCATGTTAGGACGGAGTTGGACTTACGCTATGCATGTTGTGGTTGCTACAGTTTTCCGAGTCTTGTTGTTTCCACACGAGGGTCAGATAGTGACCATCGATCAACTGTCTTTCTCCAGACCTGACCCAGCTTTGGGGGCATCCATGGTCTCGATGATTGATAATCCTCAACCAGGTATCGTTAATGTAGGAGTTGGTTTGTGCCCATCCTTTATGGGTACCTTTGATTACCCACCTCCTCACGACGATATCAAATTTATATCTAATCACCATAAGGTTGAGATTTTTCAAGTTTCGTCATTCCGCATGACTTACTTTGAGGATCCTTGGATTCTTCCTTCCCCATCAGCCACAATGGATGAGACAGGGCACTCAGGCATGTCCATGCCCTTGTCTTCCACTGAGGTAGCATACTCTTTAGTCCAACAATATTCAAATACCCCTGATCTGACTCCTACACAAGAGTTAGATCCACTTCTAGAGCCTATTTGGGCTCAGGGTTCTCTCGCTAACGTCGATTCGTTAGACTTAGTCTTGCCTTCTGACGAAGCAGTAATTGAAGCAATGACTAGTCCGGACAAACCTTGTTAATATCTTCATCACATATCATATTTTCTCCCAGAGTTAAGTCGAATCGAAACAAGAGAATTCACCATTACCATAACGGGAGATCAACCATGTCCTATTAATCTCTTAGCTACGCAGGAAATTTATGCTGAGGGAAATATGGCGACTATTGTTGAAACTATACCCATCAACATCTCCCGAAACCCTAGCGTCATGGAGAATGTCTTTGTCGGAGCGGATTGCTCCCCCGAAGAAATTCAAATTTACACAGATCTTTTCAAAGAATTCCGCGACGTTTTTGCCTGGTCTTATGAGGAAATGACAGGTATCGATTCGAAAATAGTTGAACATGAAATCACAACGTATCCTGATGCCAAGCCTGTTCGACAAAAACTTCATCCAGTCAATCCCAAGAAGGAAACAACCATCAATATTGAGGTTGAGAAGTTGCTAAAGGCAGGTTTTTTTTATCCTATCCATTTGACTCAATGGGTGTCAAATCCTGTGCCGGTCAATAAAAAACAAGGCACGATTCGTGTATGTACCGATTTCCATGATTTGAACAAGGCATGTCCCAAAGATAATTTTCCAACACCATTCATTGACTAGATCATTGATGAATGTGCCGGTTGTGAAGCCTTTTCTTTCATGGATGGTTTTTCGGGATATAATCAAATCCAAATCAAACCTAAAGACCAACACAAAACGACATTCATTTGTCCGTGGGGTACATTCGCATATCGTAAGATGCCTTTTGGCCTTAAAAATGTTGGAGCCACATTCCAGCGGGCTATGTCTTTTTCTTTTCATGACCTCAAGCATATAGTCGAGGCCTATCTAGATGATTTAGCATCATGCTCTCGCAACCGAACGAATCATCCCACACACCTTAGACTAATCTTCAAACGTTGTTGCTACTTTAGGATTCGCTTGAATCCAAACAAGTGCAGCTTTTGCGTAACTTCAGGACATTTGTTAGGTTTCATCGTATCAACAACATGGATCATGGTCGATCCTCTTAAGGTGGAGGCAATAATCCAGTTGCCCCCCCCCACGCACAATCTTACAACTTCAGATTCTACAAGGCAAGGCGAACTTCTTATGATGCTTCATCTCAAACTATGTCGAAATCACCAAGGGCTTTATGCATTTAATAAAGAAAGACATTCCTTTTTTTTGGGACGAAGCCGCTCAATGCTCTTTCGACACATTAAAACACGCCCTCACAACCACACCTCTGCTATGACCACCTAACTATAACAAAGATTTCTTATTATATCTGGCTGCCATAGAGTCAACCATTGGCATGGTTTTAGTTTAGGAAGATGATTCATTCTCAGAATACGTGATCTATTACCTGAGCTGAGGTCTCGTAGGACTGGAACTCAATTATTCTCATATCGAAAAACTTGCGTTGGTAGCAGTTCATGTTGTTCAACGGTTCCGTCACTATGTTCTATTTCACAAGACCACCGTCATTGCTGTCGTGAATCCATTCCAGTACATGTTTACACGATGAGTTATAGGAGGAAAAATTAGTAGATGGATAGTCATCCTCCAAGAATTTGACTTAGACTTCATTTCAACAAAGTCCAATAAGTCATTGGTCTTCGCAGAGCTTATTTCGGAACTTCCAGTTGAGTCAGGTAATGTTGTGCCTGAGGAATCACCTATCCGGGGAGATATGTTTTTGATTACATCTTCAGACCCCTGGTACGGAGATATACTTATCTATCTCCAGACTTTGAAATGCCCCACCTATGCTTCTCGTGACGAGCGTCGGCGGACCATCAGGCTAAGAATTATCTCATACTCGATGATACATTGTATCGGAGAGGTGTAGACTGCATCTTATGTCGATGTCTCACTCATGAGGAGGCCATCATCATGCTCAACGATTTCCATACTGGAGCTTGTGGCAGTCATTTATTTGGGTTGGAAACAACCCAAAAGATTCTACGAGCAGGTTACTTCTGGCCAACACTTATCAAATATTGTATCGAATCGGTCAAGAAGTGCCATCCATGCCAAATATTCTCTCGGAAGATGAGGGCACATCCCACTCCTATGTTTCCTGTCATCACAGTTGGTCCCTTCACTAAGTGGGGGATTGATTACACTACATGCAACCCCCCATCAACAAGGGGGCACCGCTATATTATCGTAGTTGTCGACTACTTCACCAAGTGGGTCGAAGCTATGCCAACGTTTAAAGATGATGGAGAGACTACAACTCTCTTCTTATTCAACCAGATCATAGAAAGGTTCGGTGTCCCGAGAGAGATTGTCACTAACCATGGAAGTCACTTTTAGAACCAAATGATGACCGAATTAACATCAAAGCTTGGGTTACGACAGGAGCATTCATCACCTTACTACCCCCAAGCCAATGGGTAGGTGGAAGCTGTAAACAAAACTCTTAAGACTATTCTACAATGAACTATCAACTCAGCCAAGTCAAATTGGCATTTGATGTTATACTCGGCATTATGGGCTTACCGAACATCTGCTAAGACTGCAACTTGTTTCTCTCCTTTTCAACTCGTTTATGGACTAGACGTAGTCTTGCCCATCGAATGTCAGATCCCATCTCTAAAATTGGCAGTACAATTATTGCCAGACACTTATTCGATTGAAGAATGGTTAGTACACCTTGAGCATCTCAATGAGCAATGTCACGATTTGGCCCTGGCCAACGAGGCTCACAAAATAACGTCAAGTGTCAATATGATAGGTCCGTTCGTCCTCAGATTTTCTCTAAGGGTGACCTTGTCCTGGTCTATGACAAAGATAAGGAACCCCTAGGGGAAGGAAAGTTTAAAGCCATGTGGTTCGGACCCTTCATCATAAATGAGGTATTTAAAAAGGGTGCTTATCATTTGGTTGATTTTGAAGGGAATGCTTTGGCGGAGCCTAGAAATGGGCTCTACCTCAAGAAGTATTACTCATAGATAGGTCACTGTGGGTAATTTTCTGTAACATATGTATAGTCTTTGTACTATTACTTTTTAAGTTTCTTTTAAGTGTTATGGACGTGTCATTGATGTTATCTTTCATCAATATGGCAGATGTCAAGTGATTCCGAGGTGTTCATTGGGTATGCAAACGGTGCTAGTCAGCACACGCGGAGGCTTGCCTCTGCAGCTTGGGTAATCTTTACATCCAGGGCCAGTTGTTATCTTTCGGAGGTATATTCTTAGGGGACACCACAAATAATGTCGCCGAGTATAGTGCAGTTATTGAGTTTCTTCGTGATGCCTTGTCATTGGGTATCTCTCATCTCCGGGTCTATCTCGATGCTCAACTGGTTGTGTCACAACTAAATAGAGTATATCGGGTTCATGATCCAACTTTACACTGACAATTCCTTAGGGTACGTCTCTTAGAATGAAACTTTGATTATATTACATATTTTCACGTTCCTAGGAGATTAAACCAAATTACAGATACTCTAGCTAATCAAATTTTAGATTGGCATCTTGCACACATATGAAAGAATGTTGAAATAAGCATGTAAATACATTTTTTCACACGCGATCCTTAAGACACAAAAGATCAAAAAACCATATATAACATCATAAAACAACCAGAGTACATAGATGGATGCAAGCGCCTAAAAAATGGGACTAATAAACAAGTCACGGGGCTTATGCCCTTAAAAAATATATACAAGTAAGTGCTCGTGGAACGTAAAAAGTCTAAATAGGTTCAGGGCCTATGGGCCCTATTATAATAGTCCACAGCATGGGATAAACGCCTAAACAATCGGACCCATGTCCGAGATGCCCCCACGACATGAGGCTGCATGGATGGCGGCAGGTCCTCTATCTCTGCCATTGGGACTGTGCGAGTGAGTGTAGTGAAATTATGCTCAACTCGTCTAAGGACTCTCTCAGCCTCCCCGGCTGGGAGGTTCCTTGCTACTTCTGCTCTTCCGACGGCGGTAGCTGCAGCTTCTGGCCGAGGATGACGCCTGTTCTGTGCATAATCGGCAGGTCGCACGGGTCCCACATCTGCATGCAACAAACATTTACTCGTCAAATACACTGGCATACAAAAAATGATATATATCACAAAAATGACATAAAAATTACATATGCAAACAAAAAAACGACAAAGGTGGAGACTTACCCATCTCCCCTCGCTCTTCACCAGAAGGCACGGGTATCTCAGGATCTCTAGAAAAATCTATCCCTGCATATGGGTAGTCCTCGATCACAGGGATCTGCCGTGACAGCCACACAAAGAAGGCATCATCGAAGGACTCATTGGTCCTTCCACCACCCTGTCACGACAGTAATACTTCCCATCTACACACTGCAATAAATGAGGCCTGATGTCCTCGTACTACTTCCTGAGGGCTAAAGCTCGGAACTCTCTTGAAGAAAAATGAACACAAGATCGTCCCGAACCCAAAACTCCTTTGTGTCCACTATCGACAATCTGTCAATTGACTCTTCATGCACTCCAGTAATGTAGTACTCCAGTCAAAAATCAATGCATTCAAGCACTGGATTGCACAGTTCATCTGTGCACGAGAAGCCTGATGCAAGGCTGCAGAACCGGTAATCCGCCCAATCAGTAATAATATCTCTTGCAGCGATAGGTTAGTGATCTTATTGATAAGTACCTGGGAGCCCACACGATCAATCCTAGCCTCACAGTGCTCGGCTATCAGTTCCGATATCTTACTCGGTCCCGCAGGAAACATCCTAAAGTTGATTGGTTCCCCTCTCCTTGAGAGGCCAGTCAAAAAATAGAAATCCTCGGTGGTGGGCACCAGTGATTTCCCCTCTAGCATAAAGGCCTCTGCATCAGGGTGTCAGTAGTCGATCAAGGCATTCAGTAGCCTTGGTTGTGCATGCATAAATGGACACAGAAAAAACTTCAGTAAACCGCATTGCATCAACATGACCACGACATTCGGATCTGCCGCAACCAACTCACTGACTGATTCATGCTCTCTTTTCCTCCACTGGACATACATCCTGCCAACAAAACAAGGTTCAGGAGGGTCAACACTTGCCTTTTAATTCTTTTTTCTACAAAGGGGGGGCCCACGTGAGCTGTAGAGGTGATAGTCGCGTGTACATGCGGGCAGCCTTTACTCTTCCCGAGTGTACACACGGCTTGTCTAGAGACAGCCCGAGTGTACATGTGACTTGTCTAGAGACAGCCCGCGTGTACCTAGGTCCGACCTTTTTAAGGTCGGCACCCACCCAAAAAATGAAATTAAAAACAAAATTGAAGATTTGAATAGCTAGATAAGGGATTTTGTACTTACTTGGTCCAAGCGGAAGTTCGTTTCGTCCACTGTAGCTCTCGGAATCACCATTTTTAGCAAAGGGGGTCTTTTGGCTCCAGAGTCAATTTTCAAATCAGCAATGGTGATAATGAGCTGCCAACTTCTATTTATAGACTTTTTGACCTCTTTTTGTCACTTTTTTGGCCTCCCTTATTAGTTTCTTTATACCAAAAACCATTTAGAGTGATTCAAGAGTTATATGGGAGGAATTTGATCGGGTATTGGGACACTTTTTTGAGTTTTGAGAAAATTTTGATGGTCCATAATTTTTTTTCCAAGAATCAACTTGAGCATATAGGTTAGGTTATTACCCCAACTTTTGCATCGCATTGTCTTTTTCCTCTGCTATAGGATCGATCCCATCAGGTTGTGACACTGAACCATCATATATGCTTTAGAAGTGTTTGAACTTGGCGGTAGAGCTTACCAAAACATGGATGCCCTAGGTAGGTCCTGGTTGCATTATGGTGTCCATGCCGTCTCTAAAACACTATAGGCTTGGGAGTCCTTATAGTCTTTCCTAAATATGCGTTTGAGCCTTATTTGCATGATTCTTCTTCGCTCTTTGTCTCACCCTCAGGACTCCCAAAAAATAAATGGGTCTCCTTTTAAGCCCTTTTCAGACCCTCTAAAAGTGAAAAGATTGCCAAGCGATTTTGTGGCCTTTCATGCTCATTAAACTGAAATTTGAAGTCATGTTTGTTCGGCTGTAGTTTAACCCTTTTTCGGTCCGGAAGGTCAACTGTACGAACACAGGTATACTCTATCGAATTTTTGGTCTTTAGAAGAGTACTCTCAGGTATAATTTTATCCCTTTTTCGGGCATGAGGGACTAAACTTACGAAAAAGAAACCCCCATGGAGTCCATAGTTAAGCTCTTTTCAGACTCCCTAAAATTGAAAAGATCGTCGAGTGACCTTATTCTTTCACACTCGTTAAATTGGTCCAGAAGAATATTCCTGACGGAGTCCATAGTTAAGCTTTTTTTAGACTCCTTAAAAGTGAAAAAATGGTCGAGTGATCTTGTCCTTGTCACACTCATTAAAATGGTTTTGAATTGACGTCTAATCGGTGCTAGTTTACCCCTTTTTCGAACCGATTAGACTATTGTCGAAAAAGGTACCCCGACGGAGTCTCCTTTTATGTTTTTTCAGACTCTCTAAATAAGAAAAACCATCGAGCTTAACTTCTCTGGGCTCGTTAAACTTACATTGAAGAGCATTACCATCCTGTGTTTTATCAATCGCATTTGCATACCTTATCCACCAACCTTGTGACAGTTTGCTTCTGTGTCTTCACACCTTTGGCCGCCGGAGGATTTTACCCGAGTATCATTCTACCAGAACATCAGTCTTGTCCTTGTGCCTTAAGCTTGTATGTTTTCAATACTCATTCCTCCATTGTAACGTAATATTCCTTTATTCTTTTTCCAAAATTATCGAAAAGAACAAAAAAATCAAATATACCCCAAAAAGAGGATGGGAAAAATTATTTTCTTTATTGGCAGCATAATGAGTCGCCCTTGGATAAAGCACATCTGTCCATTTGATCATCAAACTATGGGATGTAGTACGACCTTAGGAAGATTTTATCGCTATATAGAGTTGTGTCCTCCACCGTTTGGTTATCCTTCCAAACATATGGAGAGTTTGCGTTTCCTCCTACTTCGTAGACTTATGATTAACATATATGCTGCCTGAGTCTCATCACGTGTCGTGCTATTGTCCAAGGGAAGTTTGTCACTAAGCCTGAGTTGGCCCCTCTGCAAAATGTCTCTTGTCCGCATACCCGGCCATCCCGAACATCCAATCAAGTTCTTGTTCGAAATCGTTGAAGCCTTTAGTCTGATCATCAAGATTATCACGTCAATGACCGATGAGCCATTGAAGACCTCTGGGTAGTGCATTCATACACTCATATTACACTCCTACCCGAGTTTTGAAGATTTTGAAGTTGTTGCTTGAGATCTGAAGATCTCATCTCTAGCCATTAGGCCGAATTAGCTTCTGGAAGATGGATACTCTATATGTATATCTTTCTGATTTCGATATGTAGCTCCATTGTGTATTGTTCGTGTCTACTCTTTAGAGTTATTTGACATGGATCTACAGTGTATTTTATTGGTAGCAATAGTTCTATTTTATCCCAAGCATGGGTATGCCTTCCTCGGTGAGACATTTGTTATTTTGCAGATGACACCTCCTGGTTCCTGATCCTTGGGCTCAATCGTTTGGCACATCAGTAAATATTGGTAATGTATTTCAGCCATTAGATGCTCTTCTGACCTCACACATTAGGGGGCATCTGTTATAACCCTAAATTTCACCACACATGCTTACCTGGCATCAGGCCAACTCATATCCCTTCTTTGCCAAAACTCTGTTGAACAACTCTTTAAAAATCCTCTTGTGTAAAGGCCCATGCATCCTAACCAATTACTCCACGCATGTACATGCTGGCTGACTCACAACAGCCTACGTGTACCTACAAAAGCACGAAAAAAAGGACGGTTGTCGATGGAGAAAAAATCTATGGGTGAGTTAACTGAAACTCCCAGCCATGTATGGCCGAGGGTTCGTCCAAAAACCTAGCTCCTTCTAGCCTATAAAAGAAGGGGTAGGGGTACCATTTGGAAGAGGAAAAAATATAGCGAAGAAACTCTGCCCATTTATGTATTCCATTGTCCCAACCCTTTAGCCTTTCCTCATGCCAAAGGAGATTTAACGCAAAGCAGTTGAAGGATAGAAGAAGAGGAGCCCAGGATCAGGTTCAAGGAGCGGTGGCCAGTCTCAACTTTTGTAAGTTGACTCACTTTAAGTAATAAAGATAATGCTTTTCCCATCCCAATTCATGAACTATCTATGGTTTGATTAGTTTATGTTTGATTTCTAACCCTTGAGTATAGAAGTAGCATGCATACATAGTTGTTGTTTGTCTTGAGTGTAGGTCATCTTTGGAAGGAGCATTGCGAACAAGTAATCAAGAACAACGGAGGATCAACATCGAATGTCGGTAATAAGGTAGGTGGTCCTTTCCATGCATTTACTGAGTACAGGGAATTTAAATCTTGGGATGTAGGTAAAAAGTAGTTTCTATTCGGTCAAATCTGCATGCAAAGTATGAACTCTATTTGCTAGTCCATAGGGTGTTTTTCCCAACAACACTCTTGGAGAAGGACAAACACTAGTAAGATGTCCAATCAACCATTTGTTTACCATCTTTAGGGTCATTTGACAATCGTTACTTCGAGGCACAGGAACTCCAGGAATCTCATTCAACCTCTTGAAAAATAGGAAGGAGGGTCCTTTGCAAACTTTACCAAGGAGGAAACCAAGGATTGAAAGTAATCTATCTCAAAAATTGTAGGAGGGCGGTGGTCATCCCCTCTAGTGGCCGACACCATGGAAAAATTAGAACGCCCAAATTGCTAGGGTTTGTTAGAGATCATAGCGATATCGATTTTTTTATTTTAATTATGTGTTTTTTTAAATTATAATTTAATTTTTTTATTTTTTGTTGGGGGGGGGGGTGGGTGGGTGGCAGGTAATGGTAAGCGAAAAATAAATTTTAATTAGTGAGAAGGGTTAAGGGAATTGTGTTTGAGGGGGAGGGTTGGTAGGGGGGGAATGTTTTAGGGAAGGCAAACACTCTTAAGGTTCCTTGGTGATACAATGACATATATGGCATTTTTTTTTTTAAGAAAATTAAATAATTAATATCTTAAATGAAAAATAATTTCTTATTATAATATTTTATAAAATAAACATTTTTATAAAAGCATGTAAAATTACTTTTATACATAGTTATTTTTTTTTTAATAATAACTAGGTAAAATTATATTAATAAAAATTACAGTGGGTGCTACAACATAAATTACATCATGATACTATTCAACAAGTTTTCACAATAGCCACTAAGAAGTAAAAAAGGCTAAGTGCAATCCCAAAATAGAGTTTGGATTTATCCTTAAACAAAACTACTTAGTACTCCTTAACAATACATATTCTATAGTATATGCCTAAGATTCTTATAGCCTTGAAAAACATTAAAATTAGCAAAAAGCATAACAACCAGTTGCTTCTTTGGAAGATTCGGAGGAACCACAGTATTGTTTATCGAAGGTCGACGTTTATTCTTCTAGACCTATACTAAGATACTTAGGGTCTCGTTTCACAATTTCCATTTCTTAGTTAAGTTGATGCATAGTTTTATCCTCCTTTGGCTCCCCCCAAGAAGAGTTGACTAAGAGTGTTTGGTTTCAGGCCATGGACTGATCTCTCCTACTCAAATTGAGTGCTAGATTTCTTAAAATATTACATTCTTCTTCCAAAACTTCTAGTTATTGCTTCAATTGAACTAGAGACCCCATAATTTATGCTATATGGGATGTGACCTAATTTTTTATCTAATGGATTTTTGATGTGACAATGAAAATTGAAGTTTTGTTGCAATAAATATGTTCTTCGTGGCTTTTGAGGACTTTACAAATTTCTCAGAGTTCTCTAAAATCCATCAGGAACCAACTTTGACCTTTAACTCCTATTGTTGCAAAATGCACCACATTTCCCGTAGTCCATCTTTCAAGCCACACTTCTTTTTTCCTTAGAGATCTCAAATGCCCTAATTTCAGGAGTCGAGAACAATTCCTTGTAAGAAAATTAAAGGACCAAAGAATTTCTGAATGAAAAATTGAAGATAATCCCTATATTGTAGTGCTAAAACATGACATATTAAGACCACCATTGTCCTTGTGCATGAATATGGATCCAAGGGAGAGGCTCCCCTGAAAACATACAACAAGACAACAAAAAAAAAACATTAGCCAGGAGAATCAATGAGGTTTCTTATCAAACAAGGAGACCTATATTTTCCCCAGGGCATCTCAAGAAGCAATACCATTATCCCTTCATGATAAGGAGTAAAACAAATGACTTGGACATAAGCGTTCACATTCATACCTTGGTGCATGTGAGGGAGGGGCTTACATCCCTTCTCATAACTGTTCAGATGCTTCGATGTGGTGACCTGGGTTGCAAGCCATGTGATAGAGCAATAACTCAATACATGTCCTAGTACCCATAATTAATTAGGGTATGATTTGTTGATTAAGGTTTCCATTAACGATAAGCTCCCTATTGGCCCCTTCTTTTTTGAGAAAGAATTGCGCAAGTTTTGAATAAGCATGATTCACGCAAACTTCATCAGAGGATGGAAGGAAGAATAACAAAGAGCAGTGGTGGATGCTAGCACAACACCACATAAGCAACAAACAATTGCAACAGAACAAGAAGACGAGCAAGCCGAATAGGAAAACATAACCCAACTATATATAGGACTGAATATGATTATAAAAGGGTTGGTTAGGTTGGGTTGATGTTGTTGTCATCCGTTCATTTTGTTGGTTCACTCATTTATGTGTTGAGTAGAGTTGGGTTGAGTCACATCTATTAGAGTTGCCCAAGGTTTTTGGGATTAGTTGTTGCTACCTGTTGTAAGTCGAGAAGAGGAGAGTCTGTAATAAACAAGACTTATGAGTTCGGGAATTAGAACTCTATGGATGAGGCCTAGAGCCAAGAGTCTGTATTGAATATCTCTATGTGATTCTGAGTCTGTAATGCAAGAAATATCCCAGAGATAATATGATAAAGGAGAACCAATTTTTCAAAATAGGATGTGTCTTTGTATGTTTACTTGTGCATTACATTGTTCCTTTATGGTTTATGAGTTTTGTTTAATGGTTCTTTGCTTAAAGCATTGTTCATAACATAAGTAGGTCCAATTCTTGCGGTTAGATGTTTTAGATCTGATGTTGCTCTTGTGCAAGAATAGGAATGAGTTCTGGATGATCTATGGATTCTCTTTGGTACTTTCCCTACCCTTCCCTATATTTTTGTCTCAGCAGCGCTTCAGTGAGACTTATTCTCTTCAGAGAAAATGAAAATTCCAACACCCTAGACTACACGGTACCTTTTGTTGGTAACCTGAGAAGAACCCTGGTCTGATCTAATCCACACCAACAAAATGGTTCCGTTGTTGGGACCCGTGTAAAAAGGGAACCTGTAGGAAGAATGCTACCGCCAATCCATAGATCTGGCATTGATCAATGGTGGGAAAGAAACTGTGATGCCTTCACATGGAAAGAAGTGAAACTAATAAGAAAATCAGTGGGAACTACTAGGGAAGCAATATTTTACTCGGAAAGATCAAGCGACCAGTACGGGATTTTCTGGGTTAAATTCCGGGAAGAATTTTTTCACTGGATCAAGAGACTCCAAGAAGATCTAGAGTTCCAGGGATGAGTCAAGAAGATCTGCATGTGGGATACCGACAAGTTAGCATCACTCCATAGGATAGATTGCACAGTCACATAAGCTGTGGATTTCTGGGTTAGCACCATGATAGAAGGATAAATAATCGAATTTGCAGCTGAGAACCACTAGTATTTCTCGCGAGTAGAGGAAATTTTCAAGAAAGGAACAAGGGGAAGACTGTTAAGAGAGATACCCCTGTGGATTAAGACTTTCTTGGTGGAGGAATGGATGTTGATTATATCCCTGACCAAGATGGAAACGTAAAAACCCTCGCTTGGGGTAGGGCGAGACAGGGTGAAAGTCATGGCATACGAAAGGGGAAGGGTTCTTTGACAAATNGGGACCAGCAAGGAAGGGATTCAAGAGACGAGCGAGCCTTGAAGGGAGCTCCCATAGTCAAAAAATGGTGGCATGACAAGATCAAGAAATCCGCAAGATAGTCTGAAAAGATGAGGAAATAAGGAGGATTAGGAGAAATAGAGGAAAGACAAATGGAAGAACTGCACAGGATGAAAAGACAGGAATGATTGTCCAGTCAAATATTGAACGAGAGAGAAGCAAGGAGAGAAAGAAGTCCCCAGGAGGCAGGACGAGAAGGAGGAAGTGCGGATGTAAGAGAAGAGGAAGCCGACATGAATCTTGGAGGAGAAAGAGAAGATTCAGCCCCAATGACAGGAGAAATCGAGAATCTGGCCGAAGAGATCACCCTAGTGGAAGATAACGAGACCCCTTGGATCAACTAAAACTGCCCCGAAGCCAGTGGCACCAGCTCTAAATCACCCATACCCCAAGTGCCTGTTGTTCCAGTACAATTAGTTAATTAGTCGCAACCAGGAAGTGTGAGTACAAGGAGGATATTGGGATCCCCTGGTAGATCGCAAGCAGGACCATTACAGTTCATATTGATACGAACAATAGGATCAACAATGGCTAGCCATACAGGAGGTTCTATCATGAGATACACAAAATTTTCGAGTAAGGGAGATGAAGACGTTGAACAACACTGGTTCTTGTGCGAAGCAATCTAATGATCCAGAGGGAGTCTGGATGCAAATAAGTTGGTCGAGTTCCAGACTACCTTGAGAGGTCACACTCTCAAGTGGTACATGAAGATCATCGAACCAGGAGTGCCAGGGATGCAAGGTCAAGCATTTACACTTGAACAAGTATGAACAAGGTTCATAGTAGAGTTCAAACTACCTCAGTCAGAACAACAAGCTCTTTCTGAGTTGCACAAGATCCAACAGAGGGAAGGTGAATTAGCCTGGGAGTACAGCCAGAAGTTTAAAGATGCCATAGGGAGGTTGGCACATCCAATCCATGAAGAACATCAAAGGGAGTGGTACATTCAGGAACTGTTATCTCTGACTTGGATTCCGCTAACACAACAACGAATAGCCACGTTAACAGAAGCCTTGGAACAATCAATGAATATCGAAGACATGGTGGGATACCCTACAAACCTGAGAATAACTTGACCCCCAGTAGATGTGAATTTAGCGTAACTACAAGGGCAGATATCAACACTTACATAAAATATTCAAGAGCTGAATATACCCAGACCAGAATGACCACATATTTGGTGCACATGATGTTATACGAAAGGTCATTTGGCGAACGAATGTCCAAGAATAAGGGGGTTGGGACCTCCTCAAAATCTGACTGTAACCCCACCAGGACCCACGGGAGGAGTTGTGCAAGTATTGATGAACTCACCATTCCATCATCCGACCCCATATCATGCTTTTCCACAAGGCCAAGCAACACCAACATCGAAATATTGTGATATTTGTCAAACCCTTGGGCATGGACCGAGACAATGCCCCATCATGCAGAAATATTCAACAGTACCAAACACAGTACACTGCGAGTTCTGTGCATCCACCACACATACTACCAATCAATGTAGAGTGTTGGACTCTCTTGTACACAGGCTAGACCGAACAACATTTAGGGTGAATGAAAACCCGCAGGGACTAGGGAGAGGTCGAGGAGGTGGAGTTGGAGGAGACTTCAGAGGAGGGAGAACTGGAGGAAGGGGAACGAGCAAATGTTACAACTGTGATGAACAAGGTCACTTGGCTAGAGATTTCCCTCATCCAAGATGACCATGGTGCTCTCATTGTAGATCCAATGGACATGCAACCGAAGAATGCCTAGAGCTAATCGCAAAGTGGGAGGATAGAGCACGACAAAGAGGAGCTAACCTCATCAGTTTAGAGACCAAGATGATTTCTAAGGGACAATTGCTAAACCTTAACATTGTCCCTCGAGGAGGAGAAAAGACAAGAGTTGATGCTGATACTCTACCTCATATTCAGAAAGAAACACCGAAAGAAGACAGGTATGACCCCATAAAGCAAAAAAAATTCTTTAAATATGCCATAGAAGTATTCCAAAATATTCCTAATCATAAAATGCAAGAGAACCCCCCTCATCCGGTTGTATACCCTAAAGTGGCACAAGTCCCTGCTTCACCCCCTGCACCAAGAAACCTTGTAGGCATACCAAGACAACCTAAGAAACCTCAAAACGCAGTTGACCTCTGGTTTCAATTATTCTCTGACATTCTGGGGAATGATCAAGTGACAGAGAAGTTGCGCAATGCGCTATACCTAGTCCTAGGGAATGAAGAAACCTCAGAAGCAAGGATTCAGGTTAACCTTCTTGAGAAGAGTACTAAGATATTTCAATGACGAAAAATAAGAACTAGAAACGAATTTCGACTAGTAGCCTAGTTAGATGACTTCAAAATTAAAGACGTCATGTTGGACCTGTTATCCTCACTTTTTAGAGATAACTAGGAGATCATGTCTTGAGGCCCACAGGTCCTAGACATGGAGTACCGAGAGAAGGATTGAGCTGAGCATGGCCCTAGAGGGCCCGCCTTTTCTTCATTCATCATATTTTGTCTTGTCAGCAGAAGCAACATCCATCACCATCACCTTGATCTTGTATCAGAAGAGGTTCTTGCTCCATGAGGTAATTGGTCCAGGTATCATGGTATGTGTCACTTTTTATCATTGAAACCTTTGAATATATGCATCTGATTCCTTTTATCTCTAACAAATACTTGGATCTTACATTAGCCCACTTTACCATGCTTGGGGAAATTGACAGGGTGCCCTAGCAAACCTGTACCCATAGGTCTTGGTTTGCCACTGGGGAAATTTTTGAAAATCCATCGTCCGCTCCCATCATAGAACCACTGTTTCATTTTATCTCCCGCTCATTTATACCATTCCCCTTATCCAGGCATTGGGTTGACCTATTTGAAGGATTTCACCTTATCACATGGGGAGAAGGGGATAAAGGCCCAGAAGGTAAAAGCATCTGGTAAAAGACAAAAACCTAGAAATAAAACCTCGAGATGATTCACCCAGGGATCCCCGAGAAGGCAGTAAAAAGCCTCTCAGCAAGAAAAAAGAGGGACCTGGAAAATAACAAAACAAGGCCTAGTCAGAGGATAGGGGTCTCATTACAAGCCAACTTATTAGGTCCATGGGTACCTAACAGTATGACATTTCCACCATCTAGTTACCACGCCAGGGTAGTGACCTTTAGTTGTATGGCCAAGGGAAAGGGGGTCGCATCACGAGCCAAGCTTCTCATATATGTGAAAGTACTTGTGGGTAACATTGTCAACTCTAGTCACCATGTCAAGGCAGTGTCCCCTGGTTAGTTCTTGAACAAAACAAGCAAATAAAAGAATAAAACAAGAACAAAAATAATAAAGGCAAGAATGGGCTTGGAAAAAATGCATCCATGACAGGTACAGCTCGCCTTCTGCAAAGGCACCCAGAGGTAACACTTATGCAACCTTGGCCCTCACTACACCCACATGTTTGGACATCCCCTAGCCACATCACCTCACTTACATGGCTTGGATGAGATCTTTCTGGAAACTTTCCTTTTCTTGTGGACATTAGCCCAATAGGACACCTTGTCCTTTTCTCCAATACTGTATTGCAGGTTTTTGTAATCTCTTTGAGCTATTGACTGATGTATTAGGGGTTTTATGCATATGTTTAATAATATTGATGATGATATGTGATTGACATTGTTATGATCCCTGTGACTGATGAGCCCATGGAGGGCGTATATTTTGATGTGCAGGACCATGCCCGACGAACAGGTACCATTTGGACCAGTACACAAGGGGAGATGACCAGTTCAGACCTCCATGGGGCTGAAGAGCCCACCAGATGGATGCTGAGACCCCATCAGGGGGCAAAGATAGGACATAGCTTGATCAGGGGTTTCGCACCTGAGAGGAAGAGGACATTCCACCAGAGACACTTCGGCAGGACTAGACCTAGGGGGAATGATCCCTTTTCAGTGGAACTCTAGCCTTGGAAGGCTTAGGACGTCCCCATCTTCATGGACATTTTTGGAGGAAAACTGGGCAGTAGTGGCACATGTGGCATGTTGGAGAGGCCCCTGGGAGGCTAACGTTTTGCTCTATTTTATGCTTAATTAGGGTTTTTACTTAGCATTTAGTGTAAAAACAATATGATTTTGACATTATGGCCTTGTCGGCCTTTTTATGACCTAAAAAGTAAAATTAGGTCATTGATACAGTATATATTAAGGATTTTGATTCACATTTTATCGTCACAACTTACTCACTCATAGTGAGGTCTAATTTTTAGCGCCCTATTTGGGTTATTGGTTGATTTAAGGAAGGCACACTTGTTGAAGGAAGAGATTTTTGGCATTCTATGGTGTTTTTCTTGAAGGAAGGTGTTACAACTAAGGTTTGCATGATTATTTCTTGATGAATTGTAAGTATTTTTCTGCAAAACTTCTTGATTGAATGGTTGTAGTCTTATTTTCTTACATGTATTTATAATTTGTTGAATCAAAACCCTAGGTGACAAGAACACAAGTAGGTCCTTGTCTCATGTCCCCTGATAGAAAAGATTTTAGCCATTGAATAAGAAGAAGAGAGCCTAGCCATAGCTACACTACTTTTTATCCCTCCCTTTAGCTAGCCGTACCTTTTGACTTCAAGAGGAAGAGGACATCCCCCGCCTAGGTCATCTACACCTAGGGCTGTTTTCTTTTAGGGTTTGATGAAAGAGCCTTGCCTTAGCAACACTCTCCCTCTTTAAACCCTCTTGTCTTGATTTTTTATTTCATTTGAGCTAGTTGTTTTCCAAGAAGGAGGAGAGAGCACGAGGCCTTGCTTTAGCAACACCAGAGTGAGCCTCTCTCCCCTAGGGTTATGATTTTGAAGCCCTGCTTTAGCAACACTTAAAAACTTATCCCTCTAGTCCTTTAAAATCTCACCTCCCTCGAATCTTGCATCCTTCACTTATGACTCCATTAAACCCTAAGGCATTGATCTAAGGCCTCAAGTATTGAAGTCGAACTTGATCCAAACACTCTCAAACCTTTTGAATTGAAACCCTAACTACACTAACCCTACTAACCCTAAGTTGCTGACGTCATCCTTGGTTATTACATCTTAATGCAACAACGTTTTGTTTTATGAGCAATTGAATGGTAGTTAAAGGCATTAATTGAGTTGAGTATTGATTAGTTGCATTGAATTCCATATCGTTCTAGTATCTATTGGTGAAGTGACATTACTTTTATTGCTATTTTGTAAACATTGACTTCGCCAACATTTACTTTCAAATTGCTTATATATATTTATCAGATAGTCTTATGAAGTACTAACCCATTTAAATATAGATTGCATATATCCTTTTGTTGTTGTCTTGTTCCAGACAAGTGTTCTTCATTGGGGATTTACTTTATTATTGGATTTTTAGTCGGGACTTTCTGTTTGGGTGGTGACTTGTGAAGGGGGGAAAACCTTATCTTGGTCTTATTAGGCTTCTGCCTCTTCAAAACCCCTAGTCACTGGGGACATCTCCCCTGTGCCTCACCTCCCTAAAGAGAAAGAACCTCCCCATCGTGGTGACATTGGGTGGGATAGGTTCCTGTTACGCCAGTTTGGCCCTCTATCTTCTAGCCTTTCTTCCTAGCTACAAACTGTGCAATAACAGGACCTAGGGTCAGATGTGAACATTATTCCCAAGAAGACCTGGGTAGCCTTAGGAAAATCGAGACTGACATATTCCCCAATTCAGTTAAGAATGGAAAACCAATACTGTTTCTTTCCCATAGGAAGATTGGAGAACATGGAAATCGATGTAGCAGGAGTAAAAACAGTGGCTGACTTTGAAGTCATTGAGATCATGGGAGACAAGGACCCCTACCCTGCGCTACTTGGCATCGATTGGGCCTACAACAATTATGGAGTAATTGACTTGAAGAAAGATACCATGAATTTTGAAGCTGAGGGAATCAAGGTAGTTCAACCTTTGGATCCATACGTAGGACCCAGGTACACAGAACCAACATACAATAATATCGAAGGAGAATACCTAGACCAGTTGTACATTGTGATAGCTCAGACAAGAAATGTCTACATAAACCCCACTGCGGATGGATCAGTAAGCTGGCGAAGTATACAGTCAGTAGACGAAGATTCAAAATTGGCTTTTTGATAGTTGGAAACAAGGTTTACATAAAATATTCTCAAGAAAATGTGCAACTATCAGAATGACCAGATGGGTTGGGACCAAACTTAGAGAACACCCAATATACGATGGCACCTCAGATCTAGGCAACTTTTTGCAGAAAATGGAAGAAACTATGGGAGAAGATCAAAGAATCTCGGTACTAGATATAGCTTTTCAGAACACCCTCGCCAGATGGTGGGCTACTCATAAAGTTTCACTTAGAACTTGGGATGAGGTAAAGCAAGCCCTCATGTACAGGTTCGGGAATAGGGAGCAGTTAGAATCAAAGATGCAGACAGATCTCCATGTTGTGCAACTGTTCAATGGAGAATCAGACCCTAGGATACACATTCAACAGTGTGTGGCACAGTGGCATGCCGTAGAGATACCTTCTCACTTTTGGGTCTAGGTATTCCCCCATTCTCTAGGCCCCATCCCGAAATCTTGGTTTATACATGAGGAAACTAGATGATAGACCCACGATTGGCAGACACATGTAGCTCAATTTTGCAAAGACTTCTCATTTACAAGTAAGTACCCCGAGCTTGAACTAGTCCTACAAAATATTAAAGAACTTCTTTTTACAACCAATAGTAATAATAGATCAGATCTTGTAGTATGTCCCAAGCATACTGAAACACTTTAGAGTAAAGACAACCTACCCTTGATTGAAAATCCCATAGAATTCTATCAGATTAGCAAAGATTCAGAAAGTCTAGACGAATTAGAAGAACTGAGAAACCTAGCCATCAAGGAGACCGAGGGGAACAGAGAAATCCAAAACACAATACCTAGCCAGACCGATAGTTCCTACAATCACCCATTGAAATTTCATAAGCTTAACATAGGGACCGAAGAGCAACCCAAAATATATTTGGTAGGAGATTACCGGGATGAGAAAACCAGTCAAGAAATACAGAGGTTATTGAAGGAATACGAAGATTTGTTCCCAAAGAATTTTTCAGAATTAAAGGGAATCAAAGGAGTTATGGGAGAAATGAATATTGAGTTAAAACTAGGATCCAAGCCAGTCATACATAGGCCATACCATCTTAACCCCAGAGTAAAAGAGAAATTCAAGAAGGAGATTGATAAGATGCTAGAAGCAAGTCTCATTTTTCCAATAGAAGAAGCAGAATGGGTCAACCCGATAGTCATTCAAAGCAAGAAAGACACTGAGGATATTAGAGTCTATGTGGACTACAAAAGCCTCAATTCGGCCTATGTGCATGACCCTTTCCCAACACCCTTTACCTATAAGGTTCTAGAACAAGTTGCGGGGAAGGAAGCATACTCATTTACAGACGGATTCTCAGGATACCATCAAGTTAGGATTGTTGAAGAGGACAAGAAAAAAACCACCTTCATTACTGAATGAGGATCTTTTGCATACAATGTGATGCCATTTGGTTTAAATAACCCCCCTACAGTTTTCTCTAGGATTGTGATAGCAGCTTTTAGATATTTCATTCACAAGTTCATAGAATTTTATATGGATGATTGGACAATATATAGTTTTCTTAAGGAACATGTAGCACTGCTAAGGCTAATGTTTGACAGATGCAGAGAGTTACAAATCTCATTAAATCTCAGGAAGTGTATCTTATGTGTGCCACATGGAAATTTGTTGGGCCACATAGTCTGCCGAGAAGGAGTATTGGTAGACCCAGCTAAAGTTGCGACAATTGTGAATATGATGCCACCTACGATTATTAAACAGTTGCGCTCCACACTCGGACATACAGGCTACTATCGCAGGTTCATTTGAAGATATGCCAACATTACTGTACCTTTGGAAAATCTCCTGAAAAAAGATGAAACGTTTCGGTGGACTCCCGAATGTGACAAAGCATTTGAGACACTTAGACAGAAAATCATTACAACACTGATTCTGATATTCCCAAACTGGGAGAAGGAATTTCATGTCCATGTGGATGCTTCAGGAATTGCCTTAAGAGCTATCCTAATGCAACCTGGAGATGGAGCTATGGATCACCCTATCTACTTTGTGAGTCGGAAGCTATTGAAAGCAGAGCACAACTACATAACGACAGAATGAGAAGGATTAACAATGATCTATGCTTTACAGAAATTTAGACATTATCTATTAGGATCTCATTTCAAATTCTTTACTGATCATTCAGCATTAAAATACATAGTTAACAAACCTATGTTGGAGGGAATAATTTGCAGATGGCTCTTGTTATTTCAGGAATTTTCCTTTGAAGTCATCATCAAGCTAGGATGATGCAACGTCGGACCCAACCATCTATCCAGACTAGTGTTAGGAGAAAGTGGCAGAGCAGTGGATGACCAGCTCCCAAATGCAGATTTGTTTAGAATTGAGGTCATATCAGAATATCTGGAGGACATAGCAATCTTTCTTAGTACAGGGGCATGTCCCGAAACATATTCCACAACCCAGAAATGTCATATGGTCATCACATCATAGCATCAGATTATCAACTGATCACCGGTCAATTGTATAAACTAGGATTAGACAACATCCTCAGACAATGTGTCCTAGAACAGTTGAAGCCTTCAACAAAATCCTATAAAAGGGACTAACAAAGGTCTGTTGCACAAATCGAGAGGACCGGGACGATAGAGTTCCAGTGGTACTATGGGCCTACAGGACAACCATGAAGAAACTCCACAGATACACACTATTCTAGCTTGTTTACGGGAAAGAGGCAGTGGTGCCCACAGAGTTCATCACTCCAAGTCTATATATTGCACAAGACACATGTATGACAGACAAAGAATCAGTGGCGCAGAGACTTGCAGAGCTACAAGAACTTGAAGAAATCAGATTTCTGGCAGACTTAAATCAGTCGGTTTAAAAGGCAAGACAAAAATCTTGGCACGACCGACACATTAAGAACAAGGTATTTACATGAGGGGAAAAGGTGTTACTCTATGATAGCCGATACCAGAAGAATCCTGGCAAGTTGTGCATGCACTGGTTTGGAACCTTCATAGTTGCGGAGATCCGACCATCAGGAGCAGTCCAACTCGTGCAACTAGATGGTTTTCTCTGACCAGGATGGGTGAATGGCACTCGCCTAAATCCCTACCTATCTCACAATTGAGAAGGAGAACTGCTCCAGTCCGACGGAGCTTGTACAATAGTTAGATTTGAGTTTCATTTTCTCTTTGAAATTTTGTAAATTCAGTTAATAATGTCCATGTGCACAGTGTTGCGCCATAACACATAGTTCATTTGTTTTGTTTAAGTGTTGGTTGATACATAATTGACGACTTAGCAGTACAGACCCTGAAGCGTGAGAAAGTCCATTAATGACAGTCATTGAAGATGACGGGGAAAACCTTTGTGGTTGCAGAGGCCATGAATCCCAATTCAATCTAAGTTAAAGGCCACAGAAACCCAGTCCAATCACACCCTTTATTGCCAGACCAATACCCCGATTGTCACCCCTTAAGCCATAAAGCCGCATTATGCCAAGATACCATCAAAGTTGGCGCCAAGATACCCGCTTGACAAGCAGAATGATCTCAATTCATCCATGCCCCTATTCCACCCAAACAAAGTAAATACCAAGATCGCCCAATCGTATCTACCTAGATTAAACCATCCCTTCGAACAACTCACACCCCGTTACATCTATACGGGCATGATGACATGCAATTATTGCTAAAACTTACCCGTTAAGCTAGCCTTAAGATTCTCAGAACTCAACCGAGAAAGTATTGTTTCTAAAACAAGCATAGCCATTTCTAAACTCAGTTGTGCAAACCAGTTAGGACCATTGCTAAAATTGTAAGCATAGACCTAGTTCTTAACAGCCACCGAAGCGCTAATGTCGAGAGCCACAGCAAGCCGGAGCACAATGACTAAAGAAGAAATACCAGATGAGATATGTGACCCCCGGGTCAAGATTATAGGTGATCTCAAAGGGAAGATAAAGCATGTCAAGCTACTCGACCTTGACCTCACGGATTCAGCCTTGTTTCCATAGATACAACCAAACATTTTTTGGTAGTTAGCTTTGGATGCAATGGGAGATATGCAGTTTATACCGAAAAAGGAGTTCATCAACCTATTCAAATCCACCATCATGAACCTAAGAGACTTACCAGTTTTTGGCACATCAGGCAAAATTGTGCATTGTACGAAGTTCCTGATAAGTAGAGTGCATGACATAAGTCTATGGTTGGATAAGAGATATCCAATCCATGCAAAAGATATCTAGCAGCTCACTGGACTCTCCTCCGAAGGAGAGGATGTGTCGAAGGGATTTCAGGGCCCTAGCAAGCATGGGAAGAAGAAAGGCGAGCTCAGCATGTATGAGAAGTTCAATACAAAGAGAGGAGGACGTACAATAGTCATCGAGCCAATACTACCAGAAATAGTCCGGACTGGCTGCTATGTCATAGTTAGCAAAGTTATGAGGTCCTATTATAAGGGAAAATTCACTTTAGATGCGCTATCAGTCGCCGACTTCTGCACATAGGGAGCAGTGTTCAACTAGTGTAGCTTCTTGCTGGAAGAACTACTAGTAGCGTGTGAGGAGGCACAGGAGAAAGGAGGCACCTTTACCTATGAATACCTCCTTGTGGAATTTGCGATGCTCAAATGGAAGTCACCTGTGGGTAGACAACCGACAATACCAGATAAAGGGCACCTGGCGAAAATGTTTGAGCCATGGCAGGCCAGACCAAACTCAGAGAACACAACACTCAACAATGTAGCATATGCCAAATGGTATAATTCTATGATAGAGACAACACAGAGGCCACACATCCTGTAGGAGATCCTCAATAACAACACGAGGAATATTGCATTCAACATGAATTGGCACAACACATTCGTCTGGCCGAGGCATGCCAACAGGGAAAATTTTCACACACCGATGCTACCATTCTATTTGGATGAGGATGCCTTAGATAAAGAAGTTGTGTCATGGCCAGGAGTCAAACGAGGCCAGCATAAATTAGGAATGAACTACATTTTTCCTATCGATATGCTCAAGAAAAAAGACAAGGAAGTAGGAGAGGGACCAAGCTCAGACCCCGAGCCAAAGAAGCCAGATGCCCCAACAGAAACAGATTCAGAGGAGGAAGAAGAAACACTGTAGCTGGAGTGGAGGAAAATACCGCTCCCCTGACAGTTTCCACCCAATGCCATGTTGCCAGGTGCGTAGGTCAACCAGATCCTGGGCATTGTGCTTGGCACCGAACTAATGGTGAAGAGGCCCAGAACGGGGGTCTCGCCGAACAAACCCTTGAACCCACAAGCCCTTGCCTCTGCTGCTCCCCGCACCCGCACCATGACCAAATCCACCACTATAATTGACATTCAAGATGGCCCGGATCCTGAAACAATTCCGAATACATTCATCATTGAGAAACTCCCACCACTCTAATTACCAAACCTCCTCGTCACCATTCCACATCAGACCACAGCCTCAGAGCCGATGCATCTTGACCACCGAGAGACAAAGGAATGACACTCGCCACAGACAACCAAAGAATCCCACAAGCCTAGTTCAGAAATTCCCGACCCTGATCCTAAAGCATCAGAGCAGCCCATGATGATGGATGTCCCGAATCTGAACCCCCAAGAATAATAACCTGATTCTTCAGCAAAGGAAGAAGTCGACCGAAGCAGAGAAGAGATGGAACCCGACCATAACCCACAAATCCCCTCACCACCCAAGGATGAGGATTTCCCAGAAATCACGACGCATGATGTAGAAGCAATAGAAGATATAGAGATACTAGATGTGCACAATGAGCCAGAATCAACAACGGAGTTGGATACGACCATCATGCAAGCGCAAATGGTGCAAGTTCTCTAGAACCCCCAACAATGTGCAGAATTGATGTAGCTCTACATAACCAGAACCGAGGTTCTGATGCTCTTACCTGCAAACCTAAGATTGAGGATTGCACTGACACCACCAACAGAGGACGAGGTAGAAACTCGCTCAGACCATTCAACAAGTAGTGGAATCCCACTACAGTGGCGAGTACCCACTGATGCAACTCCATCATCTACAAACCTGGTACAGTGGCCAGTGTCACAGTTGTTAAGACTAATCAGAGCCTCCATAGATCAATTAGAGCAAAGGCTCCAAGATGCCGAGAGCTCAACTGATCTCTCCAGGAAAGAACAACTATACGCACAAACATGTAGAATGGAGAAAAAACGTGACAAACTCCTAGCCCAACGCAAACTGGAAAAAGTGCGGGAAAAAATTGCAAAAGCCTAGCCGAAGATTCGAAAGGTTGCGCCTGACCTACCCAAATCCACCGAAATAAGAGAACCATAGCAACAGATCGAGTTGTTGCAAGAGGCCTGGATACAGCTCGCTACACGCATGGATCAGATACAAGCAAAGCTACAACAAGTCTAGCAGGAAGAAGAACAACAACCTCGACAGTTGCAGGACCAAATGCAGAGGATAATACTGCAAGGAAACTATGTCTGAGAAACACTACATAAGCAGACAACGGACTGCACCAACATCTTCAAGGAAGTCAGCGATTGGATGGGGATCGTCGCTCGACGGAATCAAGTCCTGGAGGAAGTGTGCACCAAGATTCAGGTGATCAACGAGGAAGTTGCGATCACAATGGACCCCATAGAGAAGCAACATAATTTCTACCAAATCCAGCAGGTTGACAACAAACTGAATACACTCTACGAAGCACAGTACATAGCTAAGAAAGAGCTGTGCGAATTTCGACCAGTCATTTAGACAACCTACATGAAAATGCACCAGGTTGACGCAACAACTGAATCTAAATGGAACTCGTTTGTTGCAGCCAAACCAAAGGAGTACAACAAAGAGGCGACCCAACAGTTCCTGGAAGAAGCATCACTTCTTGCCCAGAAATGGCAGGACAAAGTTGAAAGATTTCACAGAGTAAAGCACAAAGCATTATAGCTGGTTCCAGAATTGGGCCCTTCATTTGAGGAGGTAAAGGAAGAAAAGGCACAAACATAAGAGCTCAAAGAAGAGGAAAAGCCGGATAAGGGAAAGAAACAATTGCTCCTAGAGAATGTGAAGGAACCAAGTGCTTGACTCGAGGATGAGTCAAGGATTGTGGTCGGAGCCTATTGGGCCCTTCGTTTTTGAGAAAGAATTGCGCAAGTTTTGAATAAGCATGAGTCGTGCAAACTTCATCAGATGCTGGAAGGAAGAATAGCAGAAAGCAGTTGCGGATGCTAGCGCAACACCACCTAAGAAACAAATAGTTGCAACAAAACAAGAAGGCGATCAAGCCGAACAGGAAAACATAACCCGACTATATATAGGACTGAATATAATTGTAAAAGGGTTGGTCAGGTTGGGTTGATGTTGTTGTCATCCATTCAGTCTGTTGGTTCACTCATTTATGAGTTGAGTAGAGTCAGGTTGAGTCACATCTATCAGAGTCACCCAAGGTTTTTGGGATTAGTTGCTGCTACCTGTTGTAAGTCGAGAAGAGGAGAGTCTGTAATAAATGAGACTTATCAGTTGGGGAATTAAAACTCTGTGGTTAAGGCCTAGAGCCAAGAGTCTGTACTGAATATCTCTATGTGATTCTCAGTCTATAATGTAAGAAAGATCCCAGAGATAATATGATAAAGGAGAACCAAATTTTCAAAATAGGATGTGTCTTTGTATGTTTACTTGTGCATTACATTGTTCCTTTATGGTTTATGAGTTCTGTTTAATGGTTCTATGCTTAAAGCGTTGTTCATAACGTAAGTAGGTCCAGTTCTTGCGGTTATATGTTTCGGATTTGATGTTGCTCTTGTGCAAGAACATGAATGCGTTATGGATGATCTATGGATTCTCTTTTGTACTTTCCCTACCATTCCCTATCTTTATGTCTCAACAACGCTTCGGGTGAGAGTTATTCTCTTCGAAGGAGAAGAAAATGCCAGTGCCCTAGACTACATGGTACCTTTTGTTGGTAACCTGAGAAGAACTCTGGTATGATCTAATCCACGTCAGCACTCCCCCTCTTTTAGAGTTGATCCATAATTTCCCCACCAATTTGCTTCACAATTATTCTCCCATGGGACATGATAGTATTTTATTTTGTTGAAGGTGCTCTCCTCTTGTTTGTTTCATGTAGTTATTGAAGCTAAGGGGTTGTCTACTGATATTGAGCTACAAACCATATGATTTATGATTTTCTTAGAATCTCCTATAACAATCAATGATGGAGCACTAGTCCTTTTAACTATTTTTAGTCCTTGCCAAAATGCATATGCTTCTGCTGGATTGTTGGATACAATACCAAAGTCACAAGGAATTTTTTTTAGAGATCATTGATGATCACCCTCCACTCATACATAGTTATGTTAATCTTTTGAAAAATAAGGGTTCCATATATTTACATACAATCCCTTGGTGCCATAAAAGTAGGGTCCGCTTTAGAAAATAAAATCCCTATCTTCTTTGGTTTCAAAGAAAAAAAGCATAAAACCCTCGACCACAGGAATAATGGGACAACTTACCCTTGATCATGAATTTTTGGTTCTTTTGAATCTGTATCACCATGGCTCTTGAAGAAGGACAAATACCAGTAAGTTTTCCAATCAACCCTTTGTCAACCAACTTTAGGGCCATTTGACAATCATTAGTTTGAGGCTCAAGAACTACAGGAATCTCATTCAACCTCTTGACAAATAGGAAGGGGGGACCTTTGCAAACTTTCCCAAGGAGGAAACCAAGGATCAAAATGAATCTATCTAAACAATCGGAGGAGGGTGGTGGTTGTCCCCTCCAGCGGCCGACACCATGGAAAAATCAGAAAGCTTGAATTGTTAGGGTTTGTTAGATATCATAGCGATATCAAATTTGTTTTTAATTATGTGTTTTTTAAAATTATAATTTAAAGGGTTTTTTTTTTATTTGGGTGGGGGGCGGTGGGAAGTAATGGTAAGGGAAAAATAATTATTAATTGAGGAGAAGGGTTAAGGGAATTGTGTTTGAGGGGGAGGGTTGGTAGGGGGAACATGTTTTAGGGAAGGAAAAGCACTCTTAAGGTTCCTTAGCAATACAATGACATATATGAAATATTTTTTTAAAAGAAAATTAAATAATTATTATCTTAAATGAATAACAATTTCTTATTATAATATTTTATAAAATTAACATTTTTATAAAAGCATGTAAAATTACTTTTATACATAGTTATTTTTTTTTAATAATAACTAGGTAAAATTATATTAATAAAAAATACAAAATGCACATCATATAATACTATTCAACAAGTTCTCACAATAGGTAAAAAAAGTCTAAGTACAACCCCAAAATAGAGTTTGGATTTATCCTTAAAAAAAACTACTTAGTATTCAACACTACATATTCTATAGTATATGCTTAAGATTCGTATAGCCTTGAAAAACATTCAAATTAGCAAACAACATAGAAACTAGTTGCTTCTTCCATACCTATACTAAGATACTTAGGGTCCGGATTCACAATTTCCATTTCTTAGTTAAGTTAATGCAGAGTTTCATCCTCCTTTGGCTCCCCCATTAAGTGCTAGATTTCTTAAAATATTACATTTTGCTTCCAAAACTGCCAGTTATTGCTTCAATTCAACTAGAAACCCCATAATTTATGCTATCTGGGATGTGAATTGATGTTCTATCTAATGGATCTTTGATGTGGCAGTGAAAATTGAAGTTTTGTTGCAACAAATATGTTCCTCGTGGCTTTTGAGGACTTTACAAATTTCTCGGAATTCTCTAAAATCCATCATGAACCCACTTTGACCTTTAACTCCTATTGTTGCAAAATGCACCACGTTTCCTATATTCCAACTTCCACACCACACTTTTTTTTCCCTTAGAGAGTTCAAATGCCCTAATTTTAGGAGTCAAGAACAGTTCCTTGTAAGAAAAGTAAAGGACCGGAGAATTTCCAAATGAAAAATTGAAGAGAATCCCTATATTGTAGTGCTAAAACATGACATCTTGAGACCACCAATTTCCTTGTGCACGAATATAGCTCCAAGGGGCAGGCTCCCCTGAAAATGTACAACAAGACAAAAAAAATAAAATTAGCCAGGAGAATCCCCTGAAAACGTACAACAAGCAAAAAAAAAAAATTAGCTAGGAGAATCCCCTGAAAACGTACAACAAGCCAAAAAAAAAAAATTATCTAGGAGAATCAACGAGGTTTCTTATCAAACAAGGAGACCTATATTTTCCCCAGGGCATCTTAAGCAATAAGGCCATTATCACATCACGAGAAGGAGTAAAACAAATTCCTTGGACATAAGCGTGCACATTCATACCTTGGTCCATGTGAGGGAGGGACTTACATCCCTTCTCATAACTATTCAAATGCTTTGATGTGGTGACCTGGGTTGCAAGCCATGTGATCGAGCAATAACTTAATACGTGTCCTAGTACCCATAAATAAATAGGGGATGATTTGTTGATTAAGTTTTCCATTAACCATAAGCTCCCCCTATTTTAGAGTTGATCCATAAATTTCCCACCAATTTTCTTCACAATTATTCTCCCATAGGACATGATAGTATTTGTTTTTTATGAAGGTGCTCTCCTCTTGTTTGTTTCATGCAGTTATTGAAGCTGAGGGGTTGTCTATTGATATTGATCTATAAACCATATGATTTATGATTGTCTTAGAATCTCTTATCACAATCAACAATGGAGCACTCGTAATTTTAACTATTTTTAGTCCTTGCCAAAATGCATATGCTTCTGCTGGATTATTCGATACAATACCAAAGTCACAATTTTTTTTTTTTTAGAAATCATTGATGATCTCCCTCCACTCATACATAGTTATGTTAATCTTTTGAAAAATATATATTTTATACAATACATTTTTATAAGAAAATAGATATTTTTCAAAAAAATAACATAACTATGTATGTATGAGTGGAGAGGATCATCATTGATTTTTTTTTTTTTTTTCTCATGACTTTGGTATTGTATCCAACAATCAACAAAAGCATATGCACTTTGAGAAGGATTAAAAATTGGTATATCGTTTTTAGAAAATCATTTTAAATTTTATAAATTAATATTTCCATGTATAAGTGGAGAGGATCATCATTGATTTTTTTTTTTCTCATGACTTTGGTATTGTATCCAACAATCAACAAAAGCATATGCACTTTGAGAAAGATTAAAAATTGGTATATCGTTTTTAGAAAATCATTTTAAATTTTATAAATTAATATTTCCTTAAAATTTATTATTTTTAAGGTATTCTTTTCAAAAAAATCTTGAAAAATCCTTTAAAATTCGTCCTAACTTAATCAATACAACTTTTGTTTTAAGTTATGCTCAAATATAATTTTTAAGGTATTCTTTTTAAAAAAATCTTGAAAAATCCTTTAAAATTCGTCCTGACTTAATCAATGCAACTTTTGTTTTCAGTTGTATTGATTTTACATCGTGGAATCATACCAAAGTCTTAATGAAATCATATTGCTACATAAAATAGCATGCTAAACTTCTCATATCGTGCTCGTGCTTTAGTATCATTCTTCTCTTTACATAGTACAATGTTCTAAGAACCATTGTTCACAATAAGTCTCCAAATTGATTGAGCGTCTCCTCACATTGTTTCTCGAGAGATTTCTTAATAGTTTGATCAATATTATTTACTTTATTATTTTTCAAATTTGATGATATATATTCACTCTCATTTAATATTTAATGTTTTTAGTAGATATTAAACAAAGATACTCACTTTTATTAATTTCATGGTAACTAAAATAAATAATCAATATCGATGTTTTTGTCTGCACGTTCAACACTATCGATTCATCCATGAACGAATGAAGGAATCCACACTGAGTGGACGATTGAGCGACCGACCTTTTGAATGATCAGATCAACGAGCCATTTTACTGAATTTTCTTTACAAATATCTCAACATTGCAGTGTTCTCAGGTTTCAGCTGCTCTCACAAGCAGCTCAGTAGGAACAAACAGTAACCAGACACAACAAAAGTTGCTCATCTAACACGTTGGATTCCATTATTAACAGCTAATCCATGAAATTTTGTAATTTTTTAAAATGTACACTTTTGGTTAAATCTTTATGATATAGCTATGATTTTATCCATCGGGCTGAAATGAAAATCTTGTGAGCAAACATGATATTATTTTATCCATCGCGCTGAAATGAAAATTTTGGAATGAAAGTGTTTCAAAATTAGCTATAATACATAATTCTTCATATTATATATTACAGTGGGAAAAAAGACTTTAGTAAAGGAGTTATCGATTAATAGTATATGGATAGTTATTACTGATTGTTAAATGCAGGCTTACTTATCATCATTATTCAAAGAAAATCATATCACCTGGAATAATCTGTTGGTGATCCTTAAACAGATAGACTTTCGCTCTTGATAGATGTTTCTGGATCTTGGGTTGTTAACCTGTTTTCTTACATCTAGTTGAAATGAAAATTTTGTGAGCAAACATGAAAGTTGTGAATGAAATAGTGTTTCAAAATTGGTTATACTACAGAGTTAGTCATATTACAGTGGGAAAAAAACTTATCATAACTCAGTTGTCAATCAGTAGTAGTAGGGATAAATACAGACTTACTTATCATCATTATTCAAGGAATATCACACCATCTAAAATAATCTGTTGGTGATTCTTGCCAACTCTTAAACAAACAAAAACAATTTTAGATCATACCCTAAAACCATTATTCAAAATTCATCATACTCCAAGACGGAAAACAAAAACTATTTTAAATTATACTCCAAAATCATTATTCAAAATTCATCATACTCCCCAACTAAAAACTACCTCCTAGCCAAACAAAAATAGCTTTAAGTCATACTCAAAAACCATTATTCAAAATTCATCATACTCCAACAACATTATTCATTATTGAGGAATAAATACGTGTGCTACAGTGTAACTTTAATCTCTACACGCCATTAGAGTAAAGTAACTGTTTGCGTGTCATTCAAACGATGCTGAAATAATGCAACCAACTAAGCAAAAGGATTTTTCATTGCGACATTGATGACTTTTGTTTCAATTAAAAACAAAGGTAAAAAGAGTTCATGAAAACCATACGCTTAAGTCTTGAGCAAGTTACTAAAGGAAAATACAACTTGAATAATTGTGACAGTGATGACTTTCGTTTCATTAAAAAAA